>JAKCPB010001853.1:0-70853 GCA_021442155.1 Cymbidium sinense
AATAAACATAAATCAAACCAAAAAAAACCTAAACCTAAATTAAACAAAAATAAAATAAACATAAACCTAAACTAAAATAAACTAAACTAAAATAATTAAAACCTTAACCTAAACCTATAATAAACTAAAGCTAAACCCTAAACTAAATAAAATAAAATAAACTAAAAATAAACCTAAAATAAAAACCAAAAACCAAAACCTAAAAACATAAAATAAAAACCTAAACCTAAACCTAAAAATAAAAAAATTAAACCTAAACCTAAATAATAAAAACTAAATAAAATAAACCTAAAAATAAACTTAAAACATAAACCTAAACCTAAATCTAAACCTAAACCTAAATTGAAACTAAATAAACCTAAACTTAAACTAAATAAACTAAAACCTAAACTAAATAAATAAACCTAAACCTAAAACCTAGACCTAAACCTAAACCTAAACATAAAACCTAAAACAAAACTTAAAAAATAAATTAAATAAAAAATAAACCTAAACCTAAACTAAACTAAATAATAAATAAAACTAAATAAACTAAACTAAAAATAAACCTGAACCAAAACCTAAACCTTAAACTATACTAAACCTAAATCATAAACCTAAATAAAATAAACTAAACCTAAACTAAATAAACCTATACCTAAACTTAAATAAAACTTAAACCTAAACCTAAACCTAAACATAAACCTAAACCTAAACATAAACATAAACCTAAACCTAAACCTAAACATAAACCTAAACCGAAACATAAACCTAAACCTATCATAACTAAATAAATAAACTAAACTAAATAAATATAAACCTAAACCTAAACTAAATAAACATAAACTAAACCTAAATAATTTAACCTAAAATTATAAATAAACTAAATAAACTTAACTAAATAATAAAACCTAAACTAAACCTAAACCTAAAAAATTTAAATAAACCTAAATTTAAACTTAAACCCTAACTAAATAAAAAATAAACTAAATAAATAAATAAACTAAAGAAATCTAAACTAAAATAAATAAAAAATAAACTAAATAAACCTAAACTAAACTAAATAAACTAAAAACTAAAACCTAAACTAAAATAAACTAAATAACCTCTAAATAAACATAAACCTAAATAAATAAAATAAACTAAACTAAATAAATAAATAACCTAAACTAAATAAAATAAACTAAACTAAAATAAACCTAAACCTAACCTAAACTAAACTAAAAAACCTAAACCCTAAACCTAAATAAAATAAACTAAACCTAAACATAAATAAAACTAACTAAAACCTCAACCTAAAATAAAATAAATCCTAAACTAAATAAATAAACTAAAAATAAACTAAACCAAATAAATAAAAATGAAATAAAATAAAATAAATGCCTAAACCTAAACCTAAGCCTAAACCTAAACCTAAAATAAAAACCTAAACCTAAACTAAAAATAAAAATAAAAATAAACTAAAATAAATAAAATAATAAACAAAATAAAATAAAATAAATAATAATAAATAAATAATAAACTAAATAAAGAAATAAACCTAAATAAATAAATAAAAACAAATAAATAAAAATAAACCTAAACTAAATAAACCTAAACCTAAACCCTAAACCCAAAATAAAATAAAACTAAATAAAACTAAACCTAAACCTAAATAAATAAATAAACTAAATAAGTAAACCTAGATAAACTAAATAAAGAAACCTAAACCTAAACCTAAACTTAAACCTAAACTAAACTAAATAAGCTAAAACCTAAATAAATAGATAAAAATAAACCTAAACCTAAACCTAAGCTAAATAAAACTAAATACTAAACAAACCTAAAAATAAAAATAAGCTAAACTAAACTAAAATAAATAAACCTAAACCTAAACTAAAAAAACCTAAAAAGTAAACCTAAATAAATAAACTAGATAAACTAAACTAATAAAAAATTAAATAAAAACTAAAATAAAAATAAATAAACCTAAACCTAAAAATAAAAAACCTAAACTAAATAAACCTAAATAAACATAAACCTAAACCTAAACTAAAATAAACTAAAAACCCAAACCTAAACCTAAACCTAAACGAAAAATAAAACTACAAATAAAAATAAACCTAAACCTAAATAAAAAAATAAACCTAAACTAAACTTAAATTTAAAACTAAATAAAATAAACTTAATAAAATCTAAACCTAAACATAAACCTAAATAAAAAAGAAAACCTAAACTAAACTAAATAAACATAAATAAATAAAATAAAAATAAATAAACTAAATAAAACTTAAACCTAAATAAAAGCTAAACCTAATCCTAAATAAAACCTAAACTAAACTAATTAAACCTAAAAATAAAACTAAACCTAAATTATAGAAACTAGAAATTAAATAAAATAAATGAAACTAAATTAAAAAACTAAAAATTAATAAACTAAATAAAAGATAAATAAAACCTTAACCAAAAATAAACCTAAACCTAAAACATAAACCTAAATAAACATAAACTAAAATAAAATAAAACCTAAACTAAATTAAAATAAAAAATAAACTAAAATACTCTAAAATAAAAAAACAAAACCTAAACCTAAACCAAAAGAAATAAACTAAATAAATAATTAAATAAACCTAATAAACTATCTAAACTTAAAACTAAAAAATAAAACCTAAACTAAAATAAAATAAAAAAAAATAAACAAACTAAAATAAACCTAAACTTAAACCTAAACTACATAAAAAAAATAAAAAATAAACCTAAACCTAATGTAAAACCTAATCTTAAAACACCTTATACCCTAAACTAAACCCTAAAACCCTAAACTTAAACCCTAAACACTAAACACTAAACCCTAAATCATAAAAAAACTAAAACCTAAACCAAAAAACCTAAACCTAAACCCTAAACCTAAACCTAAACCCTAACTAAACTAAACTAAACTAAACCCTAAATTAACTAAACACTAAACTAAACTAAACTCTAAACCTAAAACCTTAAACCTTAAACCTAAACCTAAACTTAAACCATAACCCTAAACCTAAACTTAAACTAAACTAACTTAAACCTAAAAGTTTAAACTCCTAAACCCTTAAACTCTTAAACTAAACCCTAAAGTATAACCTAAACTTAAACCCTAAAACTCTTAAACCTAAACCTAAACTTAAACTAAAATCATAAAGTAAAACAAAATTAAACCTCTAAACTAAAACCTAAACCTTAAACTCTAATCTAACCTTAAACCTCTAAAATAATAAACCCTAAACTAAACTACTAAGTTTAAACCTAAACACTAAGACTAATCTTAAACCCTAAACCCTAAACCAACAATCCTAATCCCTAAACCCTAAACCTACAACCCTAAACACTAAACTTAAACCTACAACCCTAAAACCTTAAACCCTAAACCCTAAATCCTAAACCCCAAACCCCAAACACTAAACCCTAAACCCTAAACCCTAAACCCTAAACATTAAACCCTAAAAGCTTAAAAGCTTAAACCCAAAATAAATAAAAGCTAAAAATAAAATAAATAAAAAAATTTAAACCTATATAAAATAAGAGATTAATATCAAATGAAAACCAAAACTAAAATTTAAACCTAAACCTATAACTAAAAATAAAGTAAAATAAAAAATAAAAGCTAAACTAAAATAAAATAAATAAAACCTAAACTAAACTAAAATAAAATCAACCTAAAACTAAGAAACCTAAATAAAATAAAACTAAATGTAAAATAAAAACCTAAAATAAAATAAAATAAAAACTAAATAAAAACTGAAACCTAAAAAACAAACCCAAAAATAAATAAAAAAAACTTAAACCCTAAACTAAAAAAAAAACTAAACATCAAATGAACAAAATAAAATAAACCTAAACTTAATCTAAAATAAATAATTCTTAAACCTAAACATAAAATAAACTAAACCTAAGCCCTAAATTAAAAATTAAAAATAAACCTAAAACAAAAAAACATAAAACCTAAACCTAAACCAAAAAAAATAAAAAAATAATACCAAAACCTAAAAAATAAAATAAAATAAACTAAACTAAAAAAATAAACATCAACCTAAACCTAAACTTTAAAAAATAAAAATAAAATAAAACCTAAACTAAAATAATTAAACATAAAATAAATAAACAAAATAAAATAAAAAATAAACCTAAAGTAATGAAAAAAAAAAATAAACTAAAATAAATAAAAAATAAACTAAATAAACGAAAACATAATGGTTTACTTAATTTAAGAAAAAAAACTAAACTAAACCCCTAAAACCAAAATCCCAAACCTAAAACCTAAACCTAAACCTAAACCCTAACCTAAACCTAAACCTAAAACCTAAACCCTAAACCTAAACCCTAAACCCTAAAAACCCTAAATTAAACTCCTAAACCTAAACCTAAAACCCTAAACCCTAACTTAACTTTAAACCCTAACCCTAAACCTAAACTCTAAATATAAACCCTAAAATAAACCCTAAATATTTAAAACTAAACCCTAAACTCTAAACCCTAAACACTAAACCCTAAACCCTAAAGCCTAAACAGTAAACCCTAAACACTGAACCCTAAAACCTAACCCTAAACCCCAAACCCTGAACTCTAAACCTTAAAATCTTATACCCTAAACCTTAAAATCCTAAACCCTAAATCCCTAAACCCTAAACCTAAAACCCTAAACCCTAAAAATAAATTAAATAAATAAACATAAACCTAAATATAATAAAAAAATAAAATAAAAGAAAAAGCTAAACTAAAACCTAAATTGAAACCTAAAAATAATAGAAAATAAAAATTGAAAATAACTAAAATAAAATAAATAAAAACATAAACTAAACGAAGAAGTAAAATAAACCTAAGAATTAAAAACCTAAATAAAATAAAACTAAATGTAAAATACAAATAAAATAAACCTAAAATTAAATTAAATAAAAATCTAAACCTAAAAAAAAATACACCTAAAATAAATAAAAAAATAAAACCTAAACCCTAAACTAAAAAAAAAATTAAACCTAAACTAAAAATAAAATAAAATAAACATAAACATAAACTAAACTAAAATAAATAAAATAAAATAAATAAGTAAACCTAAAACCTAAACCTAAACCTAAGCAAATAAAATAAAATAAACTAAAAATAAACCTAAACCTAAACTAAAATATAAACCTAAAAAATAAACCTAAAATAAAAAACCTAAACCTAAACCTAAAATAAAAATAAAACTTAAATGTAAACCTAAAATAAAATAAAACCTAAACCTAAAATACAAAATAAAATAAACTCAAAAAAATAAACCTAAACCTAAACTAAAAAAATAAAACCTAAAAATAAACCTAAATAAACCTAAAAAAATAAAAACTTGCACCTAAACCTAAAAATAAAAAAATAAACCTAAACCTAAAAATAAATTAAAATAAACTAACTAAAAAAATAAACCTAAACATAAACCTAAACCTAAAATATAAACTAAAATAAAAAACATAAATTACAATAAATAAACCTATAATAAATAAACTAAAATAAATAAAATAATTAACTGAATAAACCTAAACTTATCGATTTACTTAATTAGGAAAAACCCTAAACCCTAAACCTATGACACTAAACCTACAACCCTAAACCCTAAACCCCAAACCCTAAATCCTAAACTATAAACCCTAAACTCTAAACCCTAAACCCTAAACCCTAAACCCTAACCCTAACCCTAAACCCTAAACCCGAAAAGCATAAACCCTAAAGCTCTAAATCCTAAACCCTAAACCCTCAAACCTAAACCCTAAATGCTAAATACTAAACCCTAAACACTAACCCAAAATCTTAAACCCTAAACCCCAAACTCTAAAACCTAAACCCCAAACCCTAAACCTAAACCTAAAGTAACTAAATAAATTAAATAATAAACCTAAACCCTAAAACCTAATAAACTTAAACATAAACCTAAAGCCTAAGAATGGGCATAACATTGATAGTAGGAACATCACCATCAACCGTGCCCGCCTAGATATGGAGGCTAAGGTAGTGCTTATCAAGTGGTGGTGGGGATCCGGGAGGTGCCGAGCAAAGTGGTGGTATGGAGGTGAGGAGCAAGGTTACATTGTGGTGGTGGAGGGAGAGATCGGATATGATGGTGAATCCCACTACTGAGTGGTCTGTTCTAATGGGAACTGAGAAACCAAGAACCATCGACCGACCACTGCTTTGAAACTGTCTTTATATAGAGAAGGTTCTAGTTTTCTAGGTTTTGATTTTCTCTATGCGTGCTCATTTTATCTATGTCGCTGTTTGTTTCTTTGAGAACTTGGTGTGTTACTTGGTTGATGAAATCAAAAGAAGAAATGTTGAATCTAAATTTTTTCTTTTAAAAAACCAAAACCCTAAACCCTAAACTAAAACTAACCCTAAACCTAAAACCTAAACCTAAACCCTAAACTCTAAAATTAAAAAATAAAAAATTTAACCCTAAATGCTAAACACTATACCCTAAACCTATAACCCTAAACCCTAAACCCTAAACCCTAAAACCCAAAATAAAACCCTAAACTAAACTAATAAGAAACTAATAAAACACTAAACTAAACTAATTAAAACTAAAACTAATAAATAATAAGAAAAACTAATAAACTAATTATATAAAACTAATAATAAACTAAAAAAACTATAAAATTAATTAACTAAACTAAACTAACTAAATAATAAAAAAAAACTAATGAACTAATAATAACAAAACTAACTAAACTAATAAATAAACTAATAACTAAATTAAACATAAATAGGAAAACCCCACTAATAAACTAAATTAATAAAACTAATAAAAACTAAGCTAAACCTAAAAACTAAAAACTAAACTAAAATAAACTAAACTAAACCCCAATAAATTACCAACTAATAATAATAACTAATAAACCTAAACCCTAAACATAACAAACCTAATAAATAATAACTAATAATAAGTAAAACCCACAACTAATAATAACTAAACTAACTAAACTAAACTAATAACTAATAAACTAAAACAAATAAACTAACAAAATAACTAATAAATAATTAATAGTAACAAAACTAATAACTAAACTAAACTAATAAACTAATAAACTAACTAAAAAATAATAGCTAAACTAATAATAAAACTAAAATACCAAAAAAAAACCAAATAACCACAACAACTAACACTAAACTAATAAACTAATAATAAACTAAACTAAATAAAACTAATAACTAAACTAATAATAAAAAAACTAAACTAATAATAAACTAAATAATAAATAAAACCTAAATAAATGTCCTAAACCTAATAATAATAAATAAACCTAATAAACTAACTAATAATAAACTAATAAAACTAACTAAATAAATAATAATAAATAATAATAATAAAAATAAACTAAACTAAAAAAAATAACTAAAAAAACACTAAATAATAATAAAACCCAAAATATAAAAAAACTAACTAAACTAAACTAATAAAAAATAATAAACTAAATTAAACCTAACTAAAAAAACTAATAATAACTAACTAACTAATAATAATAATCTAATAATAACTAAACTAACTAAATAAATAACTAAATTAACTAAAACTAATAAACTAATTATAATAATAACTAAAACTAATAATAATAATAATAATAATAATAATAATAATAAAACCAATAATAATAATAATAAAACTAAATAAACTAAACACTAAACCCCTAAACCTAAATTAATAAAACTAATAATAATATAACTAATAATAAACTACAAAGTAAAATAGTTAATAACCAAACTAATAAAAATAATAATAACTAAATAATAACTAAAAAATAATAATAAACTAATAGTAAAACTAAACAAAAATTAACAATAATTAACTAATAAAACCTAATAACTAACTAATAAAACTTAATAAATGATTAAAGAATAAACTAATAACCTAATAATAACTAATAAAAACTAAAACTAATAATAAACTAAATAAAACTAATAATAAGTAACAAATAACCTAAAACTAATAACTAATAAACTAATAAACTAATAAACTAATAAAAAAACTAACTAATAAAACTAAACTAATTAATAAATAAACCTAAACCTTAATAAATAATAAACACTAAAACTAAACTAATAAATTAATAATAATAACTAATAATAAATGACTAAATAACTAACTAAAACTAAACCCTAAACCTAAACTAATAAACTATAAAAACTAACTAATAAATAAATAATAATAATAATAAACCTAATAAACTCACTAATAATAATAATAAACCAATAATAAAACACAACTAAAAAATTAATAATAACTAACTAATAATGAAGTAATAAATAATAACTATATAAAACAAAACTAACTAAATAACTAAACTAATAAACCTAATAAATAAACAAATAATAATAATACAATAATAATAAAAACCAATAAAACCAATAATAATAACCAATAATAAAAATAATAACAATAATAATATAATAATAATAACCAATAACCAAACTAACTAACTAAACTAATAAACTAATAATAATTAAACTAATTATAAATTAATAACTAAATAACTAAATAACTAAACCCTAAACCCTAACTATATAAATAAACTAAATAATAATAATAAACATAATCTAATAATATTAATAAACTAAAGAAAAAAAACTAAACTAAAATAAAAAATAATAAACCAACCAACTAATAATAATAAATAATAAATAATAATAATAATTAATAAAAACTAAACCATAAACTAAACTAAAACTAATAATAATAAACTAATAAACCTAAACCCATAATTAAACTAATAAAACTAATAAACTAAACTAATAAACTAAAAAATAAACTAACAAAACTAAACTAATAAAACTAAACCACTAACTAAAACTAATTAAAACCTAAATAATAATAAAATCATAAACTAATAATAATAACTAACTAAAATAAATAAATAAATAACTAACTAATAAATAAACTAAAATAAACTAAACCTAAATAAATAAACTAACTAAATAAACTAACTAAATAAACTAATAAACTAAACCTAATCCCCCCTAAATTAACCTAAAATAATAATAACTAAAACTAAAACTAATAAAACTAAACTAATAACCTAACTAAAATTAAACTAACTAAACTAAACATAAAACTAATAATGAACTAATATTAACCTAAAAATAATAAAACCTAATAATAACTAAAACACTAAACCTAAACCCTAAACTAAACTTCTAGTGAGTTTTGAGCTCTTCTCTCTTGATTCCTAGATTGTCATCCCTCCGATCTCAACTCTTCACAACACACACTCATGGTGTCGCTTCTTCAAATCCATTGGGTAAATCTCATGTGCCAATGGATCCCGCTAGGCATCAAATTTTGGGTAATCCTACCTCTAAATTACCTACTACTAAATCTTTAAAGAGGCTTTATTGGTAAGAATTCCTCCAAAACCACCTTTGAATTTTCTTCATATGACTTTAATACACAAAATTATGATTTTATGAGGATATTGAAAGATTAGTTGAGCTTTTTCTTTTTCTTTGATTGGAATGTTTTCATTTAAATGGCCAAAGATGGAAGATATTTATTCTTTTTTTATAGCTTAAATTTATTTCTTTTCTATTGGCTAATTGATGCAAGACATGTTCTGATTAAACTTTCTAATGACTTTGATTACTGAAGAATTTTTTCTAGGCATTCGTACTATGTTTTTTATTATCAAATGTGAATTCTGAAGTGGATGCCTATGTTTGATGTTAATGAAGAGTCTCCTATTGTTCCCATTTGGATTTCTAACTTGCAGATTCACTTATTTAATCATCGCTTTTATGCTATTGGGTTTATTTTGGTAGACCTTGCAAGTTGATCAAGCAATAGCTTCTTCTAGATTGTATGTTGCTAGAATTCTTGTAGAGATTGATATTACTAAAAAATATCCAAAAAAAGAAATTTGTTGGGTTCAAGAAATGCTATTATTTTCAAAAAAGTTATTTTGAGAACTTTCCTTTTTTTAATCATTGTAAGATTCATGGGCATGAAATTTTGAATGCTTTATTGCTCATCCTCTCTTAGGAAGAAAATCACAAGTAAGAATTCATTTGTTGAAAAATTGATGATTCTCTCATGTTGGATAAAGGAAAATCTACTTTTCAAAATTTTGATGTTTTGCAAACCCATATTTCTAAATCTTCTAAGAAAGTTTTACTTATTAATGATTTGTCTAATGCGAAACATAATTTTAATGTTTCTGAAAATGTTTTAAATAATAATCATGCTCTAAGTGTTTCTTTGATGATTCTATTAAAGGGAAGACTTTAGAGGTCGGTTAGTGATTCTAATGGTTTGATGTTGTGCATAAGTCTTTCATGATGATGGTTCAAATATTGTTGATGCTAACACCATTTCTTCCAATCAATTGGATGTTGTTTCTCTTTCTCCTATGTCTTTAGATCTTAGAGACTATTTCTCTTTTGATTGAGAATGGTGGTTAAAAGAATGTTTTTATTTTTTGATATTTTAACTTATGGTCTTGATAATCTTATTAATGGTGATCCTTCTTTTAAAAAAATAAGATTTAGATTCATGTGAATTCTCTCATTGTGAATAATTTTTTGGTTCAAAATGATGGTTTTTTTATGGATAGTAATTATGTAGAATTTTCATATCCTATGGGCTTCTAAGGATTTGAATATTATTTTAATCCCTTACATGAAGATTGTACTAAAATCTAGATTCTTCTTCTTCTTTATGAATGAAGACAGAGAGGATACTCTTCAGATTTTGTTGGAAGGTGAAAATATTGATAATTGTCTTCTTAATAAAGTTGTTTCTGCTCCTTCTTTCACTTCTGATTGTGAAATGCATACTATTTTGGAATTTCCTTTGTCTAATGTTGTGGATGATTTTGAATGCTCTTCTTTGAAATTGATAGCTTCTACCGATCCCCATGCCTTTTATAACAATATTGATTCATTTTTGGATGGAGCTTTTTAGATAAAGGGCATGGTTATAAAACTGTTTACAAGAAGAAAAAGAAAAAAAGTGTTCATCTATGCCCCTCCTCACTTGTTGAGGGTTACTCATTCTGAAGCTTCTTGGAAATAATCTCTCCGTCCTTGGGAGGTTTTTCTTTGGCTAGTTTTTTTCTCTGTTGGTTGATCTTTTGTGTGTTTTCTTGCTAGTTGGAGTATTGGTTTCTTGGCTAATTTTCCTCCTTCTGTTGGTGTTTTTGGTTTTATTTGTTGGGTTTTTTGGTTTCACTGGTTTTGTGCTAGGTTTTGTTCCTATTATTTTTGCCTTTCTTTGGTTGGTGCTTTTGCTCTCTTTTGGTGGTAGGTTGGGCTTTTTTCCTTAACATGTGGTTTGTCCATATTGGCTATTTCTCTAGCTATTTATTTTAGCTTTTGTTGGCTTCTCTTTTTTTTTGGTAGATTTGGTCTCTTGGTCTTTCTTGGGCCATTTTTCTTGCTATGCTATGTTGTTTCCTTTTTGGTTGGTGCCTTGGTGGCTTTGGATTGGTGTTGTTGTGGCTCTAATGGCTTGGTTCCTTGGTGGCTTGATTGATGTTGTTGGCTCTCTTTGAGGATCTTTTTTTGGGAGGATTTCTCCCTTATTTTAAGTGGTGTTAGAAAGATAGCCTTTGAGCTAATTTTATGATGGAAAATATTGCCATGGTAAACACCCCTTAAATGTGCTTATAAAGTTGGTGACTCTTTGGAAAAGCTTTGCTCCATTAAATGGGTTGTAATCATTAATATCTTGGGGTATTCATAGGTTCTTCCTTCTTTGGCAAGACAATTGGATTGGCAACCACTCTATTGACACCCTTTATCTACCCACTCTACTATGCTATCAAAGTTAATTCTTTGGCTTAATAATAATTGGAATGAAAGGAAACTTGAGAATTATATCCCTATTTCTCTTTTGACAACTTTAAATATCCCCATTTCTTCTAACAAAACCATATTATTTTTAAGCTTTCTTATAATGGTGACTTTGTACTTAAAGAGGTTTGAATTTTATTAGAGATAAACATAACCCTCTAATGTTTTTATTAATTTTAGAACAATATCATTCCCATTTCCTATTCTTTAGCTTTTAGGATTTTGAATAACTTTATTCCTATGGACTCTTACTCTAGACTAAAGGGTTTTACTTACTTTCAAAGTGCTATTGTTGCTTTCATATTGAAAATGTAAATCATGTTTTATTAGTGGTGCTATTGTTTCTAAATTATGGTTTTGGTATGATGATTTATTTAATACCAACTATTTCTAGTGTTCTCTTTCTTTATATCAACTTCTTGAAGTCTATTTCAAAAATACAATGAAAGGTCATACCAAAGCTTTAATTGTTATTACCCCTATCTGGTTCATCTAGATGGATAGAAATGATGCTAAATATCATGGTATTCCTATGAACCATAAAAGGATCTTGGCTAGAACTAAAGTAAAAAATTCATGCTCTTTTTAATGCCAATCTTATTAGTAATATTCATTTTAAAGGTTATAAATTTGTGGCTAAAAAATTAGGTATCATTCTACCCAAGTTTGACTCTTATAAAAGTGCTAGGATTATCCATTGGATCAAACCTAAAGATAATTTGATTAAAATGTACCGATGGTTATGTTGCTCCAATAAATATGGCTATGGTGGTATTCCTAGGGATTATAAAGGTACTGCCAATTGTGCTTTTGCCTATCCTCTCAAAGCCTATTCTATTATTTTTGCTGAGCTTATGCCTGTTAATAAAGCTATTGAAATTTATTTGAATAGAGGTTTCCTCAACATCTAGATTGAAATTGATGCTCTCTTGCTTCTTGCATGCTTAATTCCAATAGAATTGGGAATGCTGAATTATTTTATCTTCTTAATCATTCTAAAAATCTTCTTTCTCAAGTTTGTTTTAAAATTTCCCACATCCATCATGAATGTAATGCTTGTGCTGATTACTTGGCTAACTTTGGTGACAACTTAACTGAGTTCACTTTATTTAACAACCAAACTTTGCCTAAATTATTAAGAAGTTTGGTTAATCTAGAAAATACTGGATTGCCTTATCTCATTATAAATTCTGGCTTGGTTTTTTCTTGGATTTTGATGATCTTTTGCTTTTGGTTTCCTTGTTCAACCCTCTTTGGGTTGTTATCAACTTATTTTCTCTCTTGGCCTAAGTCGGGTTATGTTTTTGATCTCTTACTTTTGGATTGGTGTTTTTGCTACTTGGTTATTGTAAGTAGCCTAGGTTGTGGTTTTTTAGCTTGGTTCTAGTGGGTGTTTACCATAATTTTCCTCATTTTTTTATATCCTCCTTCTCTATGGTAGGTTTTTCTTTTGTATGGGTTTTGGCTCTTTTATTGGGTTATGTGGTGGTTGACAGGCTTTGTTGGTCGGCTAGGTTGCCTGCTTTGGCTAGTTGGTTGTATGTTATTTTTAGCTATTTTTTCATTTTTTGGTGACTAATCTGTGTTGTATCTGGTTTATGACTTGACTGCATGGTGGAGGTTATTGGTTGACTATTATTTTCTATGTTTTATTGACTGTGGTTATTTTATTGATTTTGTTTTGTTTCTAATTGTTATGGTTTTAACCACTATTGTATTGGCCTTCCTCTTTGGTCAGTTTTGGGTTTGGTATTGTCATGGATTGGTTATTGAAGGCTATTTTATGGCTAGTTGGCCTGTTTATTGTTGTTGTTCATATTGGTTTGCTTATAGTCTATCTTACTAGGTTTTGTACCTTTTGTTTGGGTCTATTCTACTTACTTGATTGATTTTCTTTTTCCTTGGTTGTTTGGTGGTCGCTATATGCTTCACCCTTTCCCTACTGCCTTAGTGATTTTATTTGATGACGCTGGTCTTTACACTAACTTGGGTATTCACTGTGGTGGTTGGGGAGGATATGTTGGTCGCCTGGTTTGGTTGGTTATATTGGTCGGCTAGGTTGGTTGGAAGGGTGGTTTGGCCAATTTTTCCTACTCCTTTGATAATTCCTGGGAACATTCTGTTCTTTCTTGACTGTTTCGTTTTCCTCTTTATTTTTTTTTTTTCTCTCTTGGCAGATTGACCCCTTTTTTTGAGTGGTAGCCTTGCTGCCCACCAATTTTGCAATTAGGCTGGTGTTTTTACTGGCTCATTTTTCTAATTTGTTAGTGAAGGATGTGAGCACTTGTGTTCTTCTTTTTTGCACTTGTTTGTCTCTGGTTTGTGTTGACATGATGCTTGCTCCTTTGGATTTTGTTATTTCTTTTTGGGGGTGGCTTTGGTGGTGCTCCTACACATTGTCGCTATCATTGATGGTTGGTTAATTATCTCCTTATGGGTTTGGTTGTTCGGTGGTTTTGGTTTGGCTATTATATTTGCTATTTGAGGATTTTACCTTGTTGAATGAAGGACTTGGATGATGGGCTACATGAGGTATGCTGATTTGATGGCCTTGATGTTTCCACACTCTTCTCTTGGTTGGTAGTGCTATATGTAATTGTAACCCTTCTCCGTTTGGTACAACATAGTGTGCTCCTGAGATGATTGTAATCTACTCCTTCTTTTTGCTCTTACTTTTATGTGGCTTAATTGTACTCATCCTTTCAAAAGTATGTTGCATACCCTTTATAGGTAGGGAGAGTCTTGCGTGTGGATCTTGCTATCAAGGACCAAATGAAGTTTCATTTCACATGGACTTTTGCTATGGATTTTTTGGTTTTTCTTTGCTTCCCATCATTATTATAATAGTTAGGGTTTATCTCTTTAGATTTATTGAACTCTTGAGCATTAGCTTAGAGATTTCCCCTCAACTTTTTCTTTGTGGCAATAAAATTTCCCTAAGAAAACCCTATACTAACTAAAAGATAAAACCAAACCTAAACTAAATAAAACCTAAGAATAAAATAAATAAATAAACATAAATCAAAATAAAATAATAAAATAAAAACATAAACTAAAACCTAAACCTAAACCTAAAAAGAAAAGAAAATAAAATAATAAACTAAACTAAAATAAAATAAATAAAAACCTAAACAAAACTAAAAAATAAAATTAAAACTAAACTTAAAATAAAAATAAAATAAACTTAAAATAAATTAAAATAAAAACTAAATAAAAATCTAAAAAAAAGAAAAAGAAAAATAAACCTAAAGAAAAATAAAAAATAAGATAAACTAAAATAAATAAAAAATAAACTAAATAAAACTATACCTACCACTTTACTTATTTTAAAAAAACTAAAATTAAAAAAATAATAAAAAACCCTAACCCTAAATCCTAAACCCTAAACCCTAAACCTACAACCCTAAACCATGAACCCTAAACAATAAAACCCTAAACCCTAAAACTAAACCCTAAACCCTAAACCCTAAACCCTAAAACCTACAACCCTAAACCCTAAACACTAAACCCCAAACCCTAAACCTTAAAAATTTAAAAACCTAAACCTAAACAAAATAAAACCTAAAAATAAAATAAATAAAAAAAACCTAATCCAAAATAAAATAAAATAAAATCCTAAACCCTAAAACCCTAAACCATAAACCCTAAACCCTAAACCCTAAACCCTAAAACCCTAAACCTAAACCTAAAATAAAACCCTAAAACCTAACCTAACCCTAAAAAAACCATAAACCTAAACCCAAACCCTAAACCCTAAACCCTAAACCCTAAACCCTAAAAACATAAAAACCTTAACCTAAACTAAATAAAACCTAAAAACAAAATAAATTAAAAAACCTAAACGTAAATAAAATAAAAAATAAAATAAAATAAAAACCTAAACTAAAACCTAAACCTTGGCTTAAACTTAAATCTAAAAATAAAATAACATAAAAAATAACAGTCAACTAAAATAAAATAAATAAAAACCTAAACTAAATTATAAAAAAATAATATATAAAAAATAAACCTAGAAATAAAAAGCCTAAATGAATTAAAAAAAAATGTAAAATAAAAATAAATTAATCCTAAAATAAAATAAAAGAAAAACTGAATTAAAAACTAAACCTAAAATAAACCTAATCCTAAACTAAAATAAATAAAACCTAATCCTGAACCTAAAATAAACTAAACCTAAACACTAAACTAAATAAATTAAAATAAACTAAAAATAAACCTAAATCTAAACAAAATTAAACACAAAATAATCCTAAAATAAAAAACTGAAAACCAAAACCTAAAAAAATAAAATAAAAACCTAAACCTAAAAATAAAAAATAAAACCTAAACGTAAAAAGTAAAATAAAAATAAAACTAAAATATAAAATAAGCATAAACCAAAACCTAAACCTAGAAAATAAACTAAAATAAAAAACCTAAACTAAAATAAATAAACTAAACTAAATCAAAATGACAATAAACTTAGATAAAAATAAAAAATAAAATAAACCAAAACTAAAACAACTTAAAAATAAACTAAATAAACCTAAACATATCGAATTTCTTAATTTAAAAAAATGAACAAACCCCTAAATGCTAAACCATAAACCCTAAACCCTAAACCCTAAAGAATGAAAAATTGAAATAAATAAAAAATAAAAAAATCCTAACCTTAAACCCTAAAACAAAAACACTAAACCTACAACCATTAATCCCTAAATCCCTAAACCTATAACCCTAAACCCTAAACGCTAAACTAACCCTACACCCTAAACATTAAATCCTAAACACTAAACACTAAATCCTAAATAAAATAAATAAAAACCCTAATGCTAAACATTAAACCTACAACCCTAAACCCTAAAACTCTAAACCCTAAACCCTAAACAGTAAACCCTAAACTCTAAAACCCTAAACACTAAACCTTAAACCCTAAACCCTAAACCATAAAACCTACAACCCTAAATCCTAAATCTTAAACCCAAAACCCCAAACCCAAAACCCTAAACCTTAAGTCCTAAACCATAAAAGACCTAAACATAAACTAATTAAAATCTAAAATAAAATAAATAAAAAATCTTAAACCTAAATAAAACAAATAAAATAAAATAAAATAAAACCTAAACTAAGAGCTAAACTGAAGCCTAAACCTAAACTTAAACCTAAGCATAAAATAAAATAAAAAATAAAAACTAAACTAAAATAAAAAAATAAAAATCTAAACTAAACTAAAAAAATAAAATAAAACTAAAAATCAAAAACCTAAAGAAAATAAAAACTAAACATAAAATAAAAATAAAATAAATACTAAATAAAAACCTAAACCTAGAAAATAAACTTAAAAATAAATCAAAAATAAAACCTAAACCATAAAATAAAAAAAACTAAACCTAAAATAAACAAAATAAAATAAACCTATACCTAAACTAAAGAAAATAAACCTAAACCTAAACTAAAAAATTAAACCTAAAAATAAACTTAAAATAAAAACCTAAAACCAAAACTTAAAAAAATTAAATAAAAACCTAAACCTAAACCAAGAAATATAAAAGAAAACCTAAACCTAAAAAAATAAAACAATAATAAAACTAAGCTAAAAAATAAATCTAAACGTGAACCTAAACTTAAAAAATAAACTAAAATAAAAAACCTAAACTAAAATAAATAAACCTAAAATCAACAAACTAAAATAAATTAAAATAAAAAAATAAACCTAAATAAAAAGAAATAAAATAAAATAAACTAAAATAAATAAAAAATAAACTAAATAAATCTAATATTACTGATTTTCTTAATTAAAAAAACCCAAAACCCTAAATCCTAAAGCCTAAACCCTAAACCATAAATCTTAAACCCTAAACCCTAAACCTTAAACCCTAAACCCTAAACCTACAACCCTAAACCCTAAAATAAACCCTAAACCCTAAACCATTAAATAAATAAAACCTAAACTAAACAAAAAATAACTAAATAAAATAAATACAAAACCTAAAATAATAATTAATTAAAACTAAAATAAAAACCTAAATAAAAATAAAAATAAAAATAAAATAAATAAAACTAAAATAAATAAAAAATAAACTAAATAAACTCAAACCTACCATTTTACTTAATTTAAAAATATAAAAAAAAAACCCTAACCCTTAACCTACAACCCCAAACCCTAAACCCTAAAATAACCCTAAACCTTAAAACCTAAACCCTAAACCCTAAAAAAAATTAAAAAAAAAGCCCTAACCCTAAACCCTAAAGCTAAACCTAAACCCTAAACCCTAAACCTACAACCCTAAACCCTAAACATCTGAAACATAAAAACCTAAACCTAAACTAAATAAAACCTAAGATTAAAATAAATAAAAAACCTAAAGTTAAATAAAATAAAATAAAATAAACTAAACTTAAACCTAAACCTAAACTTAAACCTAAAAATAAAAAAAATAAAAAATAAAAACTAAACTAAAATAAACTAAATAAAAACCTAAACTAAACTAACAAATAAAATAACTTAAAGATAAAAAAAAATTAAACATAAAATAAAAATAAAATAAAGCTATAATAAAATAAAATAAAAATTAAGTAAAAACTTAAACCTAAAAATAAATAAATAAAACCTAAACCCTAAACTAAAAAAAACCTAAACCTAAAATAGAAATAAAATAAACCTAAACATAAACTAAAATAAACTAAACTAAAATAAAAAAAACTTTAACCTAAACCTAAAATAAAGTAAACCTAAACCTAAATCTAAAGTAAATAAAAATAAATAAATAAAAAATTAACCTAAACCTAAACTAAAAATAAAAACCTAAAAATAAATTTAAAATAAAAGTTAAAACTTAAACCTAAAAAAAAAATAAAAACCTAAACCTTAACCTTAAAAAAAATTAAACTAAAAATTAAACCTAAACCTAAACCTAAACCTAAAAAATAAAATAAAATAAAAAACATAAACAAAAAAATAAAGCTAAAATAAATAAACTAAACTAAATAAAAATAATAACCTAAATGTACTAGTTTACTTAATTTTAAAAAAAAAACCCCAACCCTAAACACTAAACCCTAAAACTAATCCTAAGCTCTAAACCTACAACCCTAAACCCTGAACCCTAAACCCTAAAACACTAAGCTGTACACCTTAAACCCTAAACCCTAAACCCTGAAACCCTAAACCCTAAACCCTAAAACTCTCTAAACCCCAAACCCCAAATCCAAAAAACCCCCTAAACCCTAAAACCTAAAACCTAAAATTAAAAAATCTAAAAAAAAACCTAAACTAAGATAAAAGAAAAACATAAACTAAAACCTAAACCTAAACTTAAAAATAAATTAAAAATAAAAAATAAAAACTAAACTAAAAATAATAAATAAAATAAGCTTTAAATAAAATAAAATAATAAATAAATAAAAACTTAAACCTAAAAGATAAACCAAAATATAAAACCCAAAAATAAATAAAAAATAAAACATAAAACCTAAACATAAAATAAAAATAAAGTAAAACTTGAGCTAAACTAAAATAAATTAAACTAAAATAAATAAAACCTAAACCAAAACCTAAAATAAACTAAACCTTAACCTAAACCTAAACTAAATAAGATAAAATAAACTAAAAATAAGCCTAAACCTAAACTAAAAATTAAAAGCTAAAAATAAACCTAAAATAAAAACCTAACACCTAACCCTAAAAAGATAAAATAAAACCCTAAACCTAAACATAAAAATAAATAATAAAAATAAGACTTAAACCTTAAAAATAAAGTTAAAATAAAACAAAATTAAAAAATAAACCTAAACCTAAACCTAAACCTAAAATATAAACTAAAATATAAAATCCAAAACAAAAATAAATAAACCTAAAAAAATGATCTAAATTAAATTAAAATTAAAATAAACCTAAATTAAAAAAATAAAATAAACTAAAATAGATAAAAAATAAACTAAACAAACATAAACGCTTTTAATTTAAAAAAAATTAAAATAATAAAAAGAATAAAAAAATAAAAAATACCCTAACTCTAAACCCTAAACCCTAAAACTAACCCTAAACCTACAACCATAAACCCTAAAACCCTAAACCCTATACCCTAAACAGAAACCCTAAACCCTAAAATGCTGAACCTTAAACCCTAAACCCTAATCCCTAAACCCTAAACCCTAAACCCTAAAACCTACAACCCTAAACCCTAAACCCTAAAACCCAAAATCTTTAAACCCTAAACCATAAACCCTAAATCGTAAAAGCTTAAAACCCTAAAAACCCAATCCTAAACAAAATAAAAACATAAAAATAAAATAAATAAAAAAAACCTAAACTAAAATAAAATTGAAAATTAAATAAAATAAAAACATAAACTAAAACCTAAACCTAAACCTAAACCTAAAAAGAACATGAAATAAAAAATAAAAAATAAAATAAGATAAATTAAATAATAACCTAAACTAAACTAAAAAATAAGAAACCTAATTAAAATAAAAACAAATCCTAAACTAAAAATAAAAAATAAACCTAAAAAGTATGCCAAAAATAAAGCCTAAAAATAAATAAAAAATAAAATCAAAAATCTAAACATTACAAAAAAACTTAAACCTAAAATAAAAATAAAATAAACCTAATTCTAAACTAAAATAAACTAAATTAAAATAAATAAAACCTAACCCTAAACCTAAAATAAACTAAACCTAAACCTAAACCTAAACTAATAAAATAAAATAAATAATTAAAATAATACTAAAACAAACTTAAAATTAAACATAAAATAAAAATCTTAAACCTAAACCTAAAAACATAAAATTAAAACCTAAACCTAAACCAAAAAATAAAAAATAAAACTTAAATCTAAAAAATTAAATAAAAAAAACTAAAAAGTAAAACTTAAAGCTAAACCTAATCCTATAAAATAAACAATAATAAAAAACCTAAACTAAAATAAATAAACCTAAAATAAATAATCTAAACTAAATAAAATAAAAATAATCTTAAATAAAAATAAAATAATAAAATAAACTAAAATAAATAAAAAATTAAGTAAATAAACCTAAACCTATGAGTTTAATTAATTTAAAAAAATAAAAAATAAAAAAATTAATAAATAAACTCTAAACGTAAACCCTAAAACTAACCCTAAACCCTAAACCCTAAACCTTAAACCCAAAACCTCCAACCCTAAATGGTACACCCAGAAAACCCTAAACCATAAATGCTAAACCCTATACCTAAACCCTAAAACCCTAAACCGTAACCCTAAACTCTAAACCCTAAACCCCAAACCCTAAACCTAAATTGAATTTAACTAAATAAATTAAAAAATATACCTAAACTTGAAGAATGGGTAGAACCTTGACGGTAGGAACATCACCGTCAACAAGGCTCATTCTAGATCTAGCGGCGGAGGCGAAGGCGGAGGTGGAGGTTATCGTAGTGGGTGGTGGGGGATTTGTAGGTGTTGGTGGATATGGAGGTGGTGGTCGGAGTAGTGGTGGTTATGGATACGGGATGAGAGACAGAGGTTACAGCTGTGGTGGTGGCGGAGGGAGAGATCACGGACATGATGGTGGATCCCGCTACTCGAGAGGTCGGGGTGGTTTTGATAGGAACTATAGAAATGGAAGAACGGTCAATCTGATCTGCTGCACAAGGAAATGTGTCTTTGCAGTAGAGACAGTTCTAGTTATCAAGGGTTTTCAATTTGCTCTATGCGTGCTCATTTTATATCTATGTCATCGCATGCATCTTACAAAACTTGGTGTGTTACTTGGTTTATGAAATTGAAAAGAAGAAATGCTGAATATGAATTTGTTCTCTATTAAAAAAAACCAAAAGCCCTAAACCCTAAACTAAAACCTAAACCTTACACCTAAAACATAAACGCTAAAAATAAAAACATAAAAATAACAAAAAAACCTAGTCCTAAATCCTAAACCCTAAACCCTAAAAAAAAAAAAAAAAAACCCTGGCCTTAAACCCTAAACCCAAAACCCTAAACCCTAAAACGTGCAACCCTAAACACCAAACCCCAAACCTTAAACCCTAAAAACCAAAAAATCTTAGGTTAACCTAAATAAAAAGTAAAAATATAATAAATAAATTAAACCTAAACATAAATAAAATCATAAAATTAAATTAAATTAAAACCTAAACCTAAACCTAATCCTAAAATTAAACTAAATAAAATAAAATAAACTAAAAATAAACCTAAACATAAACTAAAAAATAAAACCTAAAAATAAAACAAAAATAAAAAACTAAAACTTAAACCTAAAAAAAATAAAATAAAAACATAAACCTTAACCTAAAAATTTAAAATAATACCTAAACCTAAAAAATATAATAAAAATAAAACTGAACTAAAAAATAAACCTAAACCTAAACTTAAACCTAAAAAATAAACTAAAATAAAACCTAAACTAAAATAAATAAACTAAACTAAATAAAGATAAAAATAAAAAATAAAATAAACTAAAATAAATAAAAAATTAACTAAATAAACTTTAACCTATGATATTACAAAATTTTAAAAAAATAAAATTAAATAAAAATATAAAAAAAATATAAAAATCATAACCCTAAACACTAAACCCTAAACCTTAAACCCTAAAAATCCTAAACCCTAAACACCAAACGCTAAACCTAAACCCTAAAAGCATAAATCCTAAAACTCTAAACCCTAACCCTAAACCCTATACCCTAAACCCCAAACCCTAAACCTAAACCTAAATTAACTAAATAAATTAAAAAAATAAATCTAAACCCTAAAACTTAATAAAACTAAACCTAAACCCTAAGAATGGGCAGAACCTTGACGACAGGAACATCACCGCCAACTAGGCTCAATCTATATCTAGCGATGGAGGCAAAGGCAGAGGCGGTGGTTATCACAATGGTGTTGGGGGTAAACCTAAACCAAAACCAAAATAAACTAAATTAAAATAAATAAATCCTAAACCTAAACCTAAAATAAACTAAACCTACACCTAAACCCAAATCCTAAAAAAAATAAAATAAACTAAAAATAAACCTAAATTAAAAAGTAAATCCTAAAAGTAAACCTAAAATAAAAACCAAAAACCTAAACCTAAAAGTATAAAATAAAAAACCTAAACCTAAACTATAAAATAAATTAAAAATAAAACTAAACTAAAAAAAAACTTAAACCTAAACCTAAACCTAAAAAATTA
The DNA here is from genome assembly GCA_021442155.1 of Cymbidium sinense. Lineage (NCBI taxonomy): Eukaryota > Viridiplantae > Streptophyta > Magnoliopsida > Asparagales > Orchidaceae > Cymbidium > Cymbidium sinense. The sequence continues at coordinate 22,957 of JAKCPB010001853.1, forward strand.
AATAAAATAAAAAACCTAAACTAAAATAAATAAACCTAAAATAAATAAATTAAACTAAAAAAAAAGATCAAAATAAACCTAAATAAAAATAAAAAATAAAATAAACTAATATAAATAAAAAATAAACTAAATAAACCTAAAACTACCACTTTACTTAATTAAAAAAATAAAAATAATAAAAAAAAATTAAAAAAAAACCCTATCCCTAAACCATAAATGATAAAACGAACCTTAAACCTTAAACTTACAACCCTAAACCTATAACCCTAAATCCTAAACCCTAAGCCTTACACCTCAAAATACCCTAAACCCTAAATGCTAAACCCTAAACCTAAACCCTTAAAAGCATACCCTCCTATACCTAGCAACCTAACCCTAAAACCTAAACCATAAACCCCAAACACTAAACCTAAATCTAAAGTACTTAAATAAATTAAAAAATTTACCTAAACCCTAACACCTAATAAACCTAAACCAAAACTTAAACCTTAACAATGGGCAGAACCTTGACGGTAAGAACATCACCAACAACCAGGCTCAGTCTAGATCTGGCGATGGAGACGAAAGCGATGGCTATGGTTATCACAGTGGTGGTGGGGGATTTGGACGTGCTGGTGGATATGGAGGTGGTGGAGGTGGTGGGCTGGAGTGGGAGGCGAGTGTGGAGGTTATAGCCATGGTGGTGATAGAGTGAGAGATCTGGATATGATAATGGATCCTGCTACTCGAGTGGCTAGGGTGGTTCTGATGGGAACTGGAGAAATTGAAGAACGACTGATCTGATTTGCTGAATATGGAACTATGTCTTTACATTTGAGATGATTTTAGTTATCTTGGGTTTTTAATTTTCTCTATGCGTGATCATTTTTTATCCATGTCATCGCTTGTGTTGTAGAAAACTTGCTATATTACTTGGTTGATGAAATCCAAAAGAAGAAATGTTGAATTTGAATTTGTTCTTTGTTAAGAAAAAAAAACAAAAGCCTAAACTAAAACTTGAACCCTAAACCCAAAACCTAAACCCTAAACACTAAACCCTAAATTCTAAACCTTAAAAATAGAAATAAAAAATACAAAAATGAAAAAAAAACCTAACCCTAAACCCTAATCCCTAAACCCTAAAACCCAAAACCTACGACCCTAAACCCTAAACCATAAAAACTTAAAAAACCTAAACCTAAACTAAATAAAACCTAAAAATAAAATAAATCAAAAAACATAAACCTAAATAAAATAAAAAAATAAAATAAAATTAAAATCAAAACTAAAACTAAAACTAAAAATAAATTAAAATAAGAAATAAAATTCAAACTAAAATAAAATAAATAAAAACCATAACTAAACTAAAAAAATAAAATAAACCTAAAATGAAAAAAACCAAATAACTAAATAAAAAAATAAAAATAAAACAAAACTAAAATAAAATAAACTAAAACTAAATAAAACCTAAACCTAAAAAATAAACCTAAATATAAATAAAAAAAATAAATGTAACCTTAAATTAAAAAACCTAAACCTAAAAAATAAACTAAACTAAAATAAAAAAACTTAAACCTAATCCTAAAATAAATAAAATAAACTAAAGAAAAATAAAAAATAAAGCTATATAAAAATAAAAATAAAATAAACTAAAATAAATAAAATAAACCAAATAAACTAAAAAAACCTAAACCTACCTAATTTAAAACAAACCTAAAACTTGAACCCTAAACCTAAATCTAAACCCTAAACCCTAAAAAAAAAAAAATAAAACCCCTAACACAAAACCCTAAAACAATCCTAAAACCTAAAGACCCCAAACCCAAAACTAAAACCCAAACCCTAAACTCTAAACCCTAAATCCCTAAACTAAAACCATAAACCATAAAGCCTACAAACCCTCCTAAACCCTAACCCTAAACCCTACTAAACCTAAACCTAAAAAACTAAAACCTAAACCAAAATAAAATAAAATAAAACTCAATGAAAGATAAACATAAACCTAAAAAAAAATATAAATAAACTAAACTAAATAAATAAAATAAATCTAAGTAAAATAAAATAAACTAAATAAAATAAATAATTAAACTAAATAAACTAAATACCTACTCGGTTTTATTTAATTTAAAACTAAACCTAAACGAAACCTTAAACCCCACTAACTAAAACCTAAAACCACAACATTAAACCTAAACTATAACCTAACCCTAAACCCTAGAAAACCATAAACCCTAAACCCTAAACCATGAAACCATAAACCAAAACCCTAAACATTAAAACTAAATCCTAAACCCTAAACCCTAACCCAACTAAACCTAAACCTAAACCATAAACCCTAATCATAAGCCTAAAGTAACTAAATAAAGTAAAAAATAAACCTAAACCCTAAGAATGTGTAAAACCTTAACAAGTGGAACATCACCATCAACCAAGGTCTCCTCTGGCTGGAGATGAAGGCGAGGCATCGTGGTTATGGTGGGGATCTAGAGGTACTAAGATATGGGCATCGTAAAGCTGGTTATAGGCGAGGAGCGGCAGAGGTTCTTGGCATGGTGGTGGCAGAGGAGAGATTGGGGATATGATGGTGGATCTGCTAGAGGCGGGAAATTGAAGAACAACATCCGACCGCTTACGGAATCAGACTTCATGATGTAGATGATTCTTTATCTAGAATTTTATTTGTTCTATGCATGCTCATTTTGATCTATGTCATTGCTTGTGTCTTAGAAAACTTGGTGTGTTACTTGTTGATGTAATCGAAAAGAAGAAATGTTGAATATGAAATTATTCTTAATTAAAAAATGCAAAAACCCTATACCCTAAACCCTAAACTAAAACTTGGACCCCAAACCTAAAACCTAAACCTTAAACACTAAACCCTAAAAATAAAAAAATAAAAAAAATAAAAAAATCTCAAACCATAAACCCTAAACCCTAAAGCTAACCTTAAACTCTAAACCTACAACACTAAACCAATAAGAATAAACCCTAAATCATAAACCCTAAATGTTAAACCCTAAACCTACAACACTAAACCTACAACAAACCCTAAACCCTAAATCCTAACGCTTAAACCCTATGAAACCCTAAACCCTAAGCCCTAAACCTTAAACCATAAACCCTAAACCCTAAACTCGAAAAACATGAACCTTAAGACCCTAAACCCTAAACCCTAAAGTAAACTAAATTATCCTAAACCTACCAGCTTACTTAATTTAAAAAAAAACCTAAACCCTAAATCCTAAACCTTAAACAATAAATCGTAAGCCCTAAACCCTAAACCTACAATAGTAAACTTACAACCCTAAATCCTAAACCCTAAACCCTAAACTCTAAAACCTAAATAACCCTATACTGTATACCCTAAACCCTAAACACTAAACCCTAACCCTAAACTTAAATCCCTAAAAGCATAAACCCCTAAAATCCTAAACCCTAAACATTAAACCCTAAACCATAACCCTAAACCCTAAACACTAAACCTGAAACCCTAAACCTAAACCAAACGTAGCCAAATAAATTAAAGAATAAACCTAAAACAAAAAAACCAAATAAACATAAACAAAACCTAAACCCTAGGAATGGGTAGAACCTTGACGATAAACATCACCATCAACCGTGCTCATTCTGATCCGTAGTGGAGGTGAAGGTGGAGGCAAGCTTATCACAAGGGTGGTGGGGATCTGAGGTGTTGATGGATATGGAGGTGGTGGTCTGAGTAGTGATAGTGATGGAGGTGGGAGGAGTGATGGAGGTTACATTCATGGTGGTTGCAGAAGGAGAGATTGGGAATATGATGGTGGATCCAGCTATTTGAAAGGTCAGGGTGGTTCTGATGGGAACTAGAGAAACTAAAGAACGGTCAATCCGATCTGCTGCTTATGGAACTGTGTCATTACATTAGATATTGTTCTAGTTTTCTAGTGTTTTTGATTTTCTCTATGCATTCTCATTCATGATCTATGTCATCACTTATGTCTTATAAAACTTTTTGTGTTAATCGGTTGATGAAATTGAAAAGAATAAATGTTGAATATGAATTTGTTCTCTGTTAAAAAAACAAAAACCCTAAACCCTAAATTTAAACTTAAACCCTACACCAAAAACCTAAACCTAAACCTTAATCCTAAACTAACCTAATCCACAAAAACCTACAACCCTAAACCCTAAACTAGTCCATAAACCCAAAACCTTAACCTTAAAGCATAAACCCTAAAACTCTAAACCCTAAACTTAAACCTAAACCATAAACCCTAAAGTAACTAAATAAACCTAAACTAAATTTAAAACCCTAAACCTAAATCCTAAACCCTAAACCTAAAACCCAAAATGAACCATAAACTTAAACCCTAAACTACAATCCTAAACCTACAACCCTAAACTAAACTCTAAATTCTAAACCTAAACCCTAATAAACTTAATCCAATCCTAAAACCTAAAAAGTATAAACCCTATACCCTAAATCAGGTTTAAACCATATACCCTAAACCCTAAACCATAAACCCTAAACCAAAAACCCTAAACCTAAACATAAACCTAAAGTAACTAAATAAATTAAAAAACAAACCTAAACCCTAAAACCTAATAAACTTAAACCTAAACCTAAGTTTGTAGTAAGAGTGAGTCATCAGCTCACATTGATTACATCCCTGCCCTTTGTACACACCGACAAACCCACCCACCGTTCGAGCCCTCGACCTTATGCTCAACACTTTTCCTCTCATTTTAGCTTGTCACTTGATGGTCGCTTGGCATGATTATCAATTCCTAATCAATAGCAAATGGTCGCTTTCATGTTTTCTTGGAGTGATGTGGTGGCTTGGCATCTTCCTCGATGATTTTATAGGGGAAACTGATGGATCCAAAGATCCTACTAGGGCATCAACTTCCTTGACTTTGTCTGCATCAAAATAATTCAAAGACGTCCTCACTAGTTAGGATAGTTGTTCAGGTGAGTCCCTGGAACTTATTTTGACTTCTTTTTTAGGCATGTTTACAATTATGTGCTCTGATCTGATTGTGGAAAAGTTTGCTAAGCCATTTAAATTCACTTTGGTTGGAAAGTTTACTCTTTGTAAGCCGAATTTGGAAAGCATTAGCTCTTTTTTTCATAATTTGAAACTTTCAGGTGCTTTTAAGATTTATTTAATTGATCCCTACTATATTTTGTTTCAATTAATGAACAATTTGGATTACTCATGTGTTTTTGAATTGGTGATGACTAAAAGAATCGTCATCATTGATGGACCCAAAGATACAAGAATCCTAGTCCCGCTTTTGATTGAAAGCTTTTGCATTTATTCTTCCATATCCTTTCGAAGTAGTCTGACCTGCACTTTGACCAAGTATGTGAGATTAACCCTTTATTTGCTTAATTATGAACACAAGGAAAGTACCAATTAAAAGGTATTTCTATTAAATCTTTATATGAATCTTCATCAAGTTCTACATCAACTTCTTGACTTGATGATAATGCTCCCAAAAGAACAGTCTTCACACCTATGGATGACTTAGGGCTTCCTTAACTCCAAACCTCAAATTTTGAGAAAAAAGTTAAGAGCTAAGGTTCTCAAGATGCCTAATTGTTTCACATATATACTTGGATACACTTATGCTTTGCTTTAGAGCTTGGTCTTCATTGCCATTTGCCTCAAGTGTCACCTCTAAGGAATCATCCGAAGAGCGGTGCTAACCATATAAGACTCATCCTATGAACTCTAAGTCTATATAGATCAAGTGTACTCCTAGTGGGACATATCTTCTATCTGAATAAAGAGATTTTCCACCCCTAGGATTGCCTCTAAACTGGCCTCTTCCTCTCCTTGGTGGAGGTTAGGTCATCCAACCCATATGTTCGAATGGTGTAACGAATTATGGATGAAATCTAATGTCAACCTCCACTTCCTCCTCCAAGTCTATTTCCTCTACCTTTTTGTTTCTTTTTAATTATTGCTTTTCTTTTTTTTTTCCTTTTCTCATTCATTTTCTTTTCTTATTTCTTTTTCTTCTATTTTTAAACATTGGCCAAGTTTGCGAGAATAGACTTGTATATTTTGAGGGAGGTAGCAAGTCGCATCCTTATATATGGCGACCTTCTGAATTGTAAATGGCTTGAGATCTCCTTTGACACAGTAGACGCTCCCACCTCTCACAAACTTCATACACTCATGTAGAGAGGATGTAATTATGTTGTTCTCACGTATCCATGGTCTCCTATGCAAAGCGTTGAAATATGTATCAGAGTTTATAATGGTAAAATTGGCTTCGGTCTTCCAATCATCTCTCTCCAAGGGAAACACTATGGAGCCTAAGGTCTGTTGAACTCACTTTTGGAGTGTGGGTTCAATCTTCCCATCTTAGACTTAGGAGTCTTCTAGAAACTAAGGATTTCCTAGTCATAAGAAACTTTTAATAATTAAGAAAACACTTAACCTAATCCTAAAGACTTAGAAGGGTTAACCATAGGATTAGGTTATGCCTTAGGGATTAGGATAATCTACCTACCCTACAACCCAAATCCAATCCATGTTCACCTTCTCAAACCAAACCTCATGTTTAATTCAAACATAAAATTTAAATCCAAATCCAAACCAAAATTCTAAAACCAAATGACTGAAATCCTTGATCAAATCCAAACTTGAAGCCCTTCCAAATATATCCAAAACCAATTGATTTTCTCATAATCAATTTATATCTTCAATAATCTTCCTAAATATGATTAAAATATACATTTAAATAATCAAAATTAAATTAAGCTAAATCAAATTAAATCGTAACCCTTCCTAAGCCACATGACCTATCCCATGGACTTAGCCAAATCTGAATACAAATCAAGTCAAACTCAATTGATTTTCTCAGAAATCAATTATATTTTCAATCAATTTCATAAATTTAAATGAAATATACATTCAAATCATCAAAACTAAATTAAATTAAATCAAAATCCAAACCTAAGCCACATGACTTAATTTTGTGGACTTAGCTAAATTTTTTCTTTCCAAAACCCAAATTTAAATGATTTTCTCATGAATCAATCATACTTTCAATCATATTCACAAATATAAATGAAATTTACAATCAACAAGATAAACCAAAATCACCCCAAGTCAAACCCAACTTAACCCTTTTGACTTGAAATGTTCAAATGAACCAAAACACATTTGAACCCAAGCCAATTGCAATTGAATTTATATATATTTCCGAAATCCATATATAAACTTAATTAAATAAAACTCAACCCAAAACCAAGCTAAAATAATTGGTCCACTTTACCCAAAGTGGCCAATTTGACCTATTTGAGCCAAGTTCTAATGCGACTCAAATTAGATTGAACTAAGACCATCAAAACCTCCAATCATGATTGTTGATCACCCTAGGTTGATCAATTGTCACAAATTGTGTTAAACCAACTCAACCCATTAACACATATAAACCCAAACTAGCCAAATTGCAACCTAAGACAAATCCCCTAAAACCAATGATTCATACCAAATCAAAATCAATATTTGAATATGACTTGACCTTCAATTGAGTCAAACCAAGCCCAATTGGCCCTCTTAACCCAAGTTATTTCAAATTGACCTGAAAGACCAAATTGGGTCAAATTAATATATAAACCAAATTGATTGCAACTAATGGTTCAAGTTCATTCCAAATTGATTGTTAAACTTGACCAAAGCCATGATTTGGCCCAATCGAATCCAATTGACCTACTTAGCCCAAATTGAACTAAAGGTTCAAGTTGGACTAAATAAAAACCAAATCTAAATTAATTGAAACCAAAGCCTACAATCATCTTCAATTGGTCAACTAAACCCAAACCAACAACTAATAAGCGATTTATTAATTTGGTCAAATTGGTCAACTAACCATTTGACCTAAATGAATTCAAAAGAGCCAAAATCAAATCTAAGCTAAACTAAACTAAAAAAATTGAACCAAAACATCTCAAATGATCATATGAACTTGACCAACCCTAATTGACCAATTTTGTCAACTTGACCCAACCTAACCTAATTTAACCAAAATTGTTAAAATAGAGCAAAACCTAACCAAATAAACTCCAATTGACTTGAAATTTGGAATAGCCCACTTTTGGCTCATTTCAAATCTGCCCAGATCAAATCCCATGCCAAATGATCATTCTACCATTGGGTCAAGGGCATCACATGAGACAAATCACCCATGTAAGTGGTCATTTCAATTCCTTGGCCACTTGGTCCTCTCCTAATGGTCCACCTAGGCACTTAGGACATTGCCTAACCAGATCCAAGGGTGGTTGTGTCAGCCATGACCCATGGGAGGTGAAATCACCTTACCCTACCCATTGGAGCATTTAAAACCCAAAGGACACCCATGATTCCACTTTGGTAGCCACCTCCACACCTTCAACTAACCAAGACAAGCCAACTCACCTCCACCTAATGACACACAGCTCCCTAAGATGGTTGGATGACCACTAGAAGACAAACCTAATCCCAATGTCTGATCAAGATGAAGGGGAGTATACACCCCCTCATTTCCACTCAAACACATAAATAATCATTCCTCAAAGCCCTAGCTACATAAGATGAGCTGCTATAGCCATTCCCTAAGCTCAGCTGCTCTAGAAAATGCCATTCTGCCTCAAAATAGAGACACTCCATGACCTAAATTCTATTTCTCCATCAAACTCAAATTAACTTTGCATGTACCTTCCCTAGTCCTCATTGAGCAAGATCAAATAATCTCCCAAGCTTCCAGAGCATTAGAGGTGGGACTTCAATCAAAGTTGAGCTCCAAATCATCAGTTCATACCTTCTGAGTGAACATTAAGGAATTAATCTAATTATTGCTTAATAGGACTTCCTTTAACATAAGATCTTGAAATCTTCTAAAAAATCATCCATAGGAAAAAATGGGTTGGAGATTTTTGAAGAAAACTTGCATCTTGTGTGATCTTGATCGTTGGATTCATCAATCATGAAGTGTGGGATCCTTTTGGTGTTGATTCAGCTTGGTAAGCTCGATCAAGCAATAATGACACCATTCTCCTCACTTGCATGATTAGATCACACACCATCCCTTTCACGTGATTGGAATGGAAGGTCATGATTAGATCGACTAAATTAAACATATTTAATCATATGAAGTTGTGGGATTAATCATAGCTGTTCGATCTTAGATCGAATGATGGATGAGAAAGTGCATCCGCTGTCGCCACATAGCTATTCGATCTTAGATCTATGCCATCATTATGTCTTAGAAAACTTAATGTGTTACTTAGTTGATGAAATCGAAAAGAAGAAATATTGAATCTGAATATGTTCTTTGTAAAAAAAAATTAAAAATACTAAACCCTAAACTAAAACTTGAACCCAAAACCTAAAACCTAAACCCTAAACCATAAACCTACAATAGAAAACCTACAACCCTAAACCCTAAACCCTAAAAACCTTAAACCTTAAACTCTAAACCCTAAACTTTAAACCCTAAACCCTAAATCGTAACTCTAAACCCTAAACCATAAAAGCATAAACCCTAAAATCCTAAATCATAAACCCCAAAGTAAACTAAACATAAACTATAACCTATAATTTAAAAAAACTCTAAACCTTAAATCTTAAACCCTAATCCCTAAACCCTAAGCCCTAAAACTAACCCTAAACCCTAAACCTAAAACCTACAAAACTAAACCTACAACCCTAAACCCTAAACCCTAAAAAACCCTAAACCCTAAACTCTAAACCCTAAACCCTAAACCCTACACTCTACACCCTAAACCCTAAATCCTAAACCCCAAACCTAAATCTAAACCTAAAGTAACTAAATAAATTAAAAAATGAACCTAAACCCTTAAACCTAATAAACCTAAACCTAAACTAAAATGTAGAACCTAAAAACATCACCATCAAGATGGATCTAAATAGGTAATAGGAGAGATCAGGGATATGATGGTGGATCCTGCTACTCAAGAGGCTAGGGTGGTTCTTATTGGAACTGGATAAATTTAAGAATGATTGATCTGATCTACTGCTTATAGAATTGTGTCTTTATAGTAGAGACGATTCTAGTTATCTAGTGTTTTTGATTTGCTCTATGCTTGCTCATTCTTGATCTAGGTCATCGCTTATGTCTTTAAACACTTGGTGTGTTACTTGGTTGATGAAATCTGAATTTGTTCTCTGTAAAAAAAAAATTAAAACCCCTAAACCCCAAACTAAAGCCTAAACCCTAAACCAAAAACCTACACCCAAAAAAAAAACTCTAACTCTAAACCATAAACCCTAAAACACACAACCCTAAACTGGAAACCCTGAACCCTAAACCCTAAACCCTAAACCCCAACCCTAAAACAAAAAACCTAAACATAAACTTAACAAAACCTAAAAATAAAAAACAAATAAATAAATAAACCTAAACTAAATAAAATAAAATAAAATAAAACCTAAACTAAAATTAAACCTAAACCTAAAAATAAAATAATATAAAATATAAAAACTAAACTAAAATTAAATAAATAAAACCTAAACTAAGCTAAAAAATAAAATAAAAATAAAAATAGAAAACATAAATAAAATATAAAGTAAATGAAAAATAAAAATAAAATAAACATAAAATAAAATAAAATAAAAACCTAAACCTTAAAAAAACCTAAAAATAAATAAAAAATAAAACTTAAACCTTAAACTAGAAAAAAAACCTAAACCTAAAATAAATAAAATAAAATAAACCTAAACCTAAACTAAAACAAACTAAACTAAAATAAATAAACCTTAACCTAAACTAAAATAAACTAAGCCTAAACCCTAAATAAAAGAAAATAAACTAAAAATAAATCTAAACTTAAACTAAAAAATAAAACCAAAAATAAACCTAAAGTAAAAACCTAAAACCTAAATCTAAAATAAAAAAAAAATAAAAGCCTAAACCTAAACTTAAAAATAAAAAAATAAAACCTAAAATTAAAAAACAAAATAAAATTAAAACTAAACTAAAAAAATAAACATAAACCTAAATCTAAACCTAAAAAATAAACTAAAAAAATAAACCTAAATAAAAATAAAAAAAATAAAATAAACTAAAATAATAAAAAAATAAATCAAATAAACTAAGAAAACATAAACCTACAAGTTTACTTAATTTAAAATAAACCTAAACTAAAACTTGAACCCAACCTAAATCCTAAACCCAAAACCCTAAACCCTAAAAAATAAAAATAAAATTTAAAAAAATCCTAACCCTATACCGTAAACACTAAAACTAACCCTAAACCCTAAACCTAAAACCTTAAACCCTAAACCCTAAAACACTAAACCCCAAACCCAAAACCCTAAGCCCTAAGCCCTAAACCCTAAACCCTAAATCCTAAGCCTTAAAAACCCTAAATACTAAATCCTCAACACTAAACCCTAAACCTTAAACCCTAAACCATACACCTGAACTCTAAACCCTAAAAAACCCTAAACCCTTAAACCTAAACCCTAAACCCTAATCCTAAACCCTAAAAGCATAGACCCTAAAGCTCTAAACCCTTAACCCTATACCCTAAACTTAAACCCTAAACCCTAAACCTTATACCCAACCCAAGGTTTAGGTTTATTAGGTTTTAAGATTTATATAATTTTTAATTTATTTAGTTACTTTAGGTTTAGGTTTAAGTTTCTAAACACTAAACCCTAAACCCTAAAAATAAATAGTAACCCTAAATTCCTAGTAAGCGTGAGTCATCAGCTCATGTTGACTACGTCCCTGCCCTTTGTGCACACTGCCAAACCCACTCGCCACTCGAGCCCTCAACCTTGTGCTCTAGTGATTCACCTTTTCCCTCTCATTTGGCTTTCGCTACTTGATGCTATTTGGCTTGATTCTCACTAGATTCCTTCTAAAATTGACACTGGACTTGGCATCTTCCCATGATTCCATGGAAAACTGATGGATCCAATGGATCCTTAAATCAACTACATTGGCTTTGACTACTCAAAATCATTCTATGACCTCACTAGTAAGGATATGAAACCCCAAACTTGTTTTGACTTCTTCTCGAGGAATGCCTGCGGTTAAGTTCTTTGATCTGATTGTGGAAAAGCTTGTTAAGCCATTTGAATTCACTTTGGTTGGAATGTTTACTTTTCATAGGCTAAATCTAGAAAACATTCACACTTTCTTTCATAGTCTGAAACTTTTGGGTGCTTTTATGATTGGTTTAACTGATCCCCGCCACATTTTGATTCAGTTAAAGAATAGTTTGGATTACTCATGTGTTTTTGCTTATCATTCTTATTTTGTTTTCAATTTCCAAATGGGGTTCTTTGAAATGGACTCCACTATTTGATATTAGGGAAGAATCCCCAATCATTCTAGTTTGGATTTCTCTCCCCAATATGCAAATTCATTTTATTAATCATCAATTCCTCTTTGCAGTGGGTGCTTTATTTGGTCGACCATTGCAAATTGATCGAAACCTACAAAATCTCGACCTTCTGGCTAGAATCCTTGTTGAATTGGACATTACCAAGAAACACCCAAAGAAATGGTTGGGATCTAAAATTATGGTTATATGCAAAAAATTGATTTTAAAAATTTCCTATTTTTTGTTCTCATTATAAAATCCATGGCATAATAATTGAATGTTTCATTGCATCCTCACCTAAAAAAAATTTCTTATTAAGGAAACTTTTGATCTAACCTAGGTAACCACTTAAATATCAAAAGTTAATTTAAAAAAAGATTTTTGAATGTTCCTAATAAGTGTGTTTTACCTCTTATTTATTCTATGTAATTGAAGGTTTCTAATGTGGAAAATAATAATTTCTCTAAACTTTTGGATGATGATTCTTTTCCTCTAATTTGATCCCTCATCCTTACCGATTTTTTGATGAAAATGAAGCTTTAATTGAAAATATTAATGAGGATATCAATGTTATGCATCATTCAAATTCAATGGAGAATATGGCTTTGGTTTTCATGATATTCAATTTGAAAAACCTAACTTTACTTTAGTTTAGATGATTTAAATTCTCAAAAGATTTGGTTTTTCTAATAATCTAGGTATTGAAGAAGAAGGGCTTGATGTTCACACTTGCCTCTTAATAAATCTTTGTTTTGGCTCCCTCACTTGCTATACCTTGCTCATTTGCCTTTAATAAATTCTAATGGCTTGGAAGAAGGAGAACTCACTTCTATGAGACATCTAAATCTATGACTAATGTTGATAAATCCTCGATGATGATTCTATGGGAAAAGGAAATGGTTTCCAAACTTATCATGCTAAAAAAGAAAAAAATGTTAAAACTTCCCTCCCAAATTGTCCAAAAAACACTAGATCTACTGACCTCCTCTCCTCTCTTAATTAACCTTTTCTTAACCCCTTTTTTTCCTTATGTTTAATATCTTGTTTGGAATGTTAGAGGGATCATACCCTCTCTATTTGTAACATATTAGAAACCTTTGTCATATTCATAATATTTCTTTACTTATTATTGTTTTGGAGCCTCTTATTCATGCAAACAAAATTAACCATGTTGCTAGAATGATTGGTTTCAATAAATTTTCTCTAATAGTAATAAAATTTGGTGTTTTTTGGAATAATTTTATGGTGTTTCTATTCTTGATGATTTTCAACAAGTTGTCAATGCTCAAATATCTTATGGTGACTATTGTGTTTTGGGCTCTTTTATCTATGCATCTTGTAATATATCTAGTAGAAATCTTCTTTGGGAAAATTTGAGGAATTTTGCTACCTCTGTCAATAAACCTTTGGTTTGTTGGTGGGATTTCAACACTATTTTATTCTCTCTTCTAAAAGGGTGGTTGCTCTCTAATATTCATTCCATGGAAGAATTTTCCAATATGATCCTTGATTGCAATTTGATTGATATTTGCTTTAAGGGTTTAAATTTTACTTGGCAAAACTCTAAATTTTGGCAAAGGTTGGACCATATTCTTTTTAATACTCATTGGATTACTCAATGGACTATTACTTTTTTTGATCATTTAACTAGAACCTTATCAAATCATGCTCCTCTTTTGGTTTCTATTAAAGGTAACTCTAATAGATTAAAAATTTCTCTCATTTTAGATTTGAACATGTGGATTCAGCATATTGATTTCTTTAATGTTGTGGCTAACAATTGGAAAGCTCCTTACATCGACATAATTGATTATGGGGATGAATAGATTTTGGTTTAAGCTTAAAAGACTTGAACAAAATCTAGGTTGGTGGAACAAGCATTATTTTAAAACCTTTTGCTAATATCAAAGAAATGGAAAAAAATTGGTTTGTGATCTTGAAGTCTCTATTATGTTTGATCTACTAAGATTAAGGACTTGACTTGGGGTGAAAGATAAACTTGTTAATTTTCAAAATATGGAAGAGACTTATTGGCCAAAAAAAAAAATATTATGGATGGTGACATAAATACTAGATATTTCCATGCTTTAGTTAATAAAAGAGAGCTTTAAATAATATTCAAAATTAAAGATGATAATGGAGAATGGATTATGGAGAATAATGATATTAAGGATTCAACCATTAATTACTTTAGAAATATGCTTAATAAGGTTGAAGCTATTTCTAAATCACACTTGATTCCTTCTATTATAAATAATAATGACAATGATTTACTTATTATATACTAATGAAGAGGAAATTTTTAAAGTTCTTAATAGCATGAACATAGATTCTGTTCTTTGGTATGGAGGGTTTCACTACCAATTTTTCAAAAATTGGTTTATTATTAAAAATGATTTGATTGAGGCTATGGTTGATTTTTTTTAATGGTAATCCTTTTCATAGATATTTTCTAGCACTTACTTCTATTGTCATACCAGAAAGATAATCTAGACTATTAGAGTGATTTTAGACCTATTAGTCTTTGCACCATCTTCAATAAGCTGATTTCCAAAATTCTAACAGCTTCAATTCCTTTACTTCATAGATTATCTCTCTAAACCAAATTGTTTTGTTAGAGGTAGATCTATTTTAATAATATTACTTTTCAATTAATTCATGATTATATGCTAAGACTAGAGGTTGCAACATTCTTTCAAATTAGATATTACCAAAGCTTTTGATAATATCTCTTGGGATTTCATCATCCATATTCTGAATTTATTTGGGTTTTTTGATAAATTTATCTTTCTTATTAAAATGTATTAATAATGCCTAGTTTTTTATTTTTCTTAATGGATGCCTTGGGCTTCTTTCCTTCTTCCATGGCTTAAGACAAGGGGATCCTATCTCTCATGCCTTATTTATTATTTTGTTGAGTACTTATCTAGAGCATCAATGATCTATTCTTAAACAATCCTAGTATGTATTACAGAACTCTTGGTGGTCTTCTGTTTCTCATTTAAGCTTTGTAGATGATTTCATTATTTTTTTTATGCTTCTATTCATCATATCAAGAATCTCAAGATTTTTTTAAATAAATTTGGTAGAGAAAGTGGTCTATCTATCAATGATAACAAAAGCTATTTTATTACTTCTTCAAGCATCTCAATAATAAAATTAATCAAATCCATATCACTAACTTTAAACATCAAACACCTTCCTATTAAGTACTTGGGTGCTCCACTTTTTAAAGGTCCAAAATGATCCAATCATTTTGATGTGTTAATTCAAAAAAATTTTAATAAAATTTTTTTTTAGGAATTTCATTTACTTTTCTTTGGTGGCAGGCTCACTATTCTTAAAAGCACTCTCAATTCAATGCCTCTTTATTTGATTCAAACTATTATCCCCACTAATTCTACTCTTACCAGAATTGATCGCTTGCTTAATAAATTTTTTTGGGATCCAATAATTCTACTAAAAAATAATGCATTGGACTTCCATAAATGTTGTGGTCCCTTGAGGGAAGGTGGTCTCTATTGCAAATTGATTTGTGAAGCTATTACTTCCTTCTCTCATAAATTCTAGTGGAATTTTAGAAAGAATGATATCCTTTGGGCTAATTTTATGATGAAAAATTTATTCCAAGGTAAACGCCCTCTTATCTATGCGTAAAAAGTTGGTGACCTTCTAGTTTGGAAAAGGCTTTGCTCCATTAAATGGGTTTTGAATCTTGGGGTATTCATTCGGGTTCTTCTTTCTTTTGGCAACAAGATAATTGGATTGGCAATGACTCCTCCCTTTATCTACCCACTCTCTGCTATCAAAGTTAACTCTTTCTAGCATAATAACACTTGGAATGAAAACAAACTTGAATTATATTCTATTTCTCTTTTAGATAACTTTAGAAATTTCCATCTCTAACAAACTGACAAATTCTCTTTAAGCTTTCTTACAATGGTGATTTTGTTCTTAAAGAGGTTTGGAATTATTAGAGATAAACAAAACTCCTCTAATGTTTTCATTAAACTTTGGAACAATATCATTCCCATTTCTTATTCAATTTTAGCTTGGAGGATTTTGAATAACTTAATCCCTATGGACTCTTTGCTCTGGAATAAAGGGTTTTATTTGCCTTCAAAGTGCTATTGTTGCTTTCATATTGAAAATGTTAATCATGTTTTTGTCAATGGTGCTATTGCTTCTAAATTATGGTTATGGTATGATGATTTATTTAATACTAACTACTTTCATGGCTCTCTTTCCATATATCAGCTTCTTGAAGTCTATTTCCAAAAATTATGAAAGGTCATATCAAAGTCTAGTTATTATTACCCCTTTGGTTCATCTAGATGGATAAATGATGCTAAATATCATGGTATTCCTATGAGCCATAAAAGGATCTTGGCTAGAACCAAATAAAAAATAAAATTCATGCTCTTTTAATGCCAATCTTGTTAGTAATCATTCATTTTTGAGGCTATAAATTTGTGGCTAAAAAAATTGGGTATCATTCTGCATGATGACTCTTATAAAGCTAGGATTATCCATTGGATCAAACCTAAAGAAAATTTGATTAAAGTGAATCTTGATGGTATTGTTCTTCCAATAAATATGGTTGTGGTGGTATTCTTAGGGATTCTAAAAGGTACTTGTCATTTGTGCTTTTCCTATCCTCAAAGCTATTTTTATCTATTTTGGGCTATCAATAAAGCTATTGAAATTTTTTGAATAAAGGTTTCCTCAACATCAGATTGAAGTTGATGCTCTTGCTTCTTGACATGCTAAACTCTAATAGAACAATAAATGCTGATTTATTTTATCTTCTCAATCATACTAAAATCTTCTCTCAAGTTTGTTATAAAATTTCTCCATATCCTTCATGAAGGTAATGCTTGCTAATTTCTTGGCTACTTTAGGTGTTATCTAACTTCACTTTATTTGACAATCATAATTTGCTAAACTTTAAGGGTTTGGTCAATTTGGATAACACTAGATTATCTTATTTCATATTATAATTTTCTTGGCTTGGTTTTTTCAATTACTTTTTTGATGAGCCATTGCTTTTGGTTCCCCTTTGTTAAACCCCTTTTGGGTTGTGGCCATTTGCTTATTTCACTCTTGGCTATGCTAGGTTTTGTTTTTGAGCTCTTGCTTTTGGGTTGGCCTTGTGGTTGCTACCTGGTGGTTCTTATTTTTTATTGCCAAAGTTGTTGTGGTTTTTTTGTCTTGGTGATTGCCATTTCCCTGGCTGGGTGATTATTGTTGTTTGGTTATTTTTGGTGACCTTCATTTGGGTGGTATTATTTGTTGTTTTTTTTGTATGGGTTTGTATCTCATCTTTGGTTGCTTCTTCAAGTTAGATTTTCTTATTTGTGGTTGGGTGGCCTTGTTGGCTGGTTGGTTGGTTGGTTGGATGTTTTGGATGTTTTATCCACTTCTATTGGTGGCAAATCAGAGGGGCTATTGGTGTTCTAATTTTTGATTAGATATGGAAAGGTGGAGGTTATTTGTTGACTGTTATTTCTTCTTGTTTTGTGGATTACATTTCGGTGGTCAGTTTTGCTGGTTTGGGTTTGTTTCTTTTGGTTATGGTTTTGGCCACTTCCAATAATGGTCTTCCTCTCTTGGTTGTAGCTGCTTTTGTTTTTGTTGTTATTTTGGGTTGGCTGGTTGATGGATGTTTAGTGGCTATTGTTTTTCTTTGGGATCTGACTTGGTTTGGTGTATTTGGTTCCAACTTGGCTAGTTATGATGCTTACTCATTGATATTTCTCCTCCATTTTTTTGTTGGCTTTGGTGGTGTTCTTGTTGTATTGTTTTTTCTCTCGATGGATGGATTTTAGTTGTCTTCTTGGTCTTTGCTTCATTTTATTTTGGCGCTATTCACCTCACCTAGATCAAATTATACAACATTTGGTGGGTTTGGTGGATCTTTGTTGTTTGCTTCTACACTTTTGTTGTCTTGGGTGGTTTTGCATGATGGTGGATGTTGGTCTTTTCAGATTTGGATTTTCTATTATTGTGGTGGTTGGTTGAGAGGCTATGTTGGCTGGTTGAGTTGGTATGCTACTTTTGATGGTTGGGTTGGATGGATGGGTGGTTATTTTAGCCTTTCTTTTTTGCTTTATTGGTGACATGCTTGTTGGCTGCTCTCTATGGTTCTCCTCTCTTATGCTTCTTTTCCTTTCTTGGTTTGGGTGACTTGCCACCTTTCTATTTTTTTGGGAGATGAGCTCTTGTGTTTTTCTTTTGGTCTTGGTTTTCTAGTTTATGTTGTTAAGGTCATGATGCTTGCTCCTTTGATGTTCTTTATTCTCTTTGGTGGTGGCTTTGGTGGTGTTCCTACTATTCTGCTGCTGTCCCTGAGGGTTGGTTGATTTTCTAACTTATTGGGCTTATTGTTTTTTGGTGGCTTTATTGTTGTTTTATTATGTTTCTTGCTTGGAGGAGTTTGTAGCTTGAGATGATGGACTTGGGATGATGGGCTACAAGAGGTATGTTGGATGATGGCCTTAATGTTTCCCTCTCCATGTTTTTTTGGCTGATAGCACTATATGTAATTGTAACCCTTCTTTGAAGTTTGGATGCTTACATATAGTGTTGCTCCTTGAGATGATTGTAACAAAGCCCAAGACTTTTCTTTACTTTGCTCCTTTACTTGGCTCATACCATTTATGCTTGCTTAATTGTACTCATCCTTTCATTAGTATGTTGCAGATTTCTTTTATAGGTTGGGAGAATCTTGTGGTGGATCTTCTATCAAAAGACTGTGGATGTTGCTATTGCGCAATGGATATATTATTGTTGCTAATTTGGTTTTTCTTTTGCTTTGTTTTTTTTCTTATATTATTGTAATAGTTAGGGGTTTATCTCTTAGGTTATTATGGCTCCTTGAGCATTAGTTTAGAGATTTAACCCCTCTAAAGGCTTTGTACTTTTCTTTGTGGCAATAAAATTCCTCTAATTTCCCTAAAGGAAACATAAACACTAAGAATTGGAAGAACCATGATAGCAAGAACATCATCAAACTCAATCTTGATGGAGGCAAGCGGAGAAATTATTGTAATGATGGTGGGGATCTAGAGTCTTGGTGGATATGGAGGTGATAAATAAGGAGGTGAGGAGGAAACCATGTGGTAAACAAATAAAATGATGGTGGGTCCCCTACTCAAGAGGCTATATGGAAACTGAAAATGAGCATATCCGATCTTGCTTATATCTTTATAATAAGATGATTCTAGTTATCTAGGTTTTGATTTGCTTTAAGCATGCTCATTGTTGATCTATGTCATCGCTTGTGTCTTAGAAAACTTAGTGTGTTACTTGGTTGGTGAAATTGAAAAAAAGAAATGTTGAATCTAAATTTTTCTTTATTAAAAAAAAAAACCTAAAACCCTAAACCCTAAACTAAAACTTGAACCCAATAAATAAACCCAAATAAACACTAAATAAAAACCCTAAACACTAAAAAACATTAAACCCTAAACCCAAAACCCAAACCTAAAAAAAATAAATAAATATCATAAATAACTATGCTTACTAGATAAAAAAAAAACTGCTAAAAATATACTACTATAAATGGTAATGGAGTAAAAAAAACTATAAAATAAAAATAAAATGGATAACTAAAGATGAATAGATGGAACTAAAAAAGAATAGATCTGATAAACTATGTCTTTATAAAAACTAATCTATGATTTGCCCTATGTGAGCTCAAATATCAAACTTATGTCTTAGGAAACTTGATGTGTTACTTGGTTCATGAACTCGAAATGAAGAAATATTGAATCTGAATTTATTCTCTATTTAAAAAAATTTAAAATCTAAACCCCAAACTAAATAAACCCTGACCTAAAACCTAAACCCTAAACCTAAACCTAAAACCTAACCTAAAACCTAAACCCTAAACCCTACCTAATCCAACCAAAACCCAACTCTACTCTAAACTCTAAAACCTAAATAATAAAACCCAAATATACCACTAAAAATAAAACCACACAACTAACAAAACCTAAACCTAAAATAAACCAAACTAAAAAACTAAAATAAAATAATAAAATAAAAATAAATAAATAAAAATAAATAAACTACTTAAATGACTTAAAATAAAATAAAATAAATAAATAAATAAATAAAATAAAATAACCTAAATTGAAAATAATAAACCTAAAATAAAACTAAAATATAAAACTAAACGTAATAAAATAAAATCACTAAAATAAAATAAAATAAAATTAAATGACAACCAAACAAATAAATAAAAATAAATAATAAATAAAATAAAATAAACAAAAAAAAAAACCAAACTAAAATAAAATAAAATAAACAAAATAAAATTAACTAAACTAAAATAAATTCAACTAAACCAAAACCTAAATAATCAAAACAAAACTAAACAAAACTAAATAAAATAAATAAAAAATAAACTAAACCTAAACTAAAAATAAAACCTAAAAATAAACCTAAAATAAAACCAAAAAAATTAAATAAAAATATAATAAAAACATAAACCTAAACATAAACCTAAAAATTAAAAATAAAACCTAAACTTATAAAATAAAATGAAAATAAAAATAAACTAAAAAAATAAGCATAAACCTAAACCTAAACTTAAAATAACTTAAAAAAAAAATAAACTAAACTAAAACTAAATATTAATAAAATAAAATATAAATAAATAAAATACTAAATAAATAATTACTAAAAAAATCAAACCTATAACCCTCCCAAATTACCAACCCTAATCCTGACCTAAACCCTCCCTAAACCCTAAACCAGAGCACTAACCCTCCACTAGGCCCTAAATGAAGACCATCTATCCCTAACTAACTACCATAATCCTACCACAACCAACCCTAAACCCCCCTACCAAAACCTAAACCCACCCTACTGAATAGACTTAAATAAATAAATAAAACCTAACCAAATAAAAATAAATGAGCTAAAACCTAAACCAAACCCTAAAAATAAAATAAAATAATTAAATATAAACTAAAATAAAATAAATAAAATCCAAAAGTAAATGTAAAATAAAATGAAAATAAACCTAAAATAAAATAAAATAAAAACTAAATATAAACCTAAATGTGAAAATAAACCAAAATAAACTTAAAATAAATAAAAAATAAAACTTAAACCCTAAACCTAGATAAATTAAACCTAAACCAAAACTAAATAAAATATTTAAAAAAACCAAACCTAAAAACTAAAATAACTAAAATAAACCAAAATAAATACATAAAACCTAAACAAAAAAAAAACATAAACTGATCCTAAAAATAAAAAATAAATCTTAAACTAAAATAAAATAAAAATAAAAAAACACTAAATATCTAAACCTAATAAACTAAATATAACCTAAATTAAAATAACTAAACTAAATAAAAATAAACCTAAATAAAATAAAATAAATAAACTCAAATATAAAATAAAATAAATAAACTCTTGTTTGTTTGGTTTTAGAAAAAAATAAACTGACTAAATAAACCTACCATAAATTATTACCCTCCTACTCTGGATAACTAAACCCTCTAAATATACTAAATACCCACTTAAATAACTGACCCTACCACTCCTTCCTAAACTATCCCTACTGAACCAAAACTAACCTCTACTAAACCTAAACTACCCTACTAAACTAAACCTCATAAACCCTAAATAAACTACCCTAAATAAATTTAAAACAAATATTGACCCACTAATAAAAAATAAAAACCAAAATATAATAACACTAAACTCTACCCTACTGAGCCCTAAATCCTCTAAATAAAACTCATAATACTAATAATGATCTTACAAACCTAAAATTTCTGACCCTTAATTTAAATACCCTACTACTAACCTAACTTAACTGACTACTTAATACCCTTACTACGTTTTAAATCCTCTAAACTCCCACTCTCTACACCTAAAATCCCTAAACCTCTCTCCTGGGCCCTCTTAAACCCTAACTTCTCCTAAACTAACTTAAAAACTGACCTAACCACTTAAAACCTAAATACTTCCTTTAAACTCCATCTAACTCCTACTCTAGATCTACCCTACTCCACCTTAACCCTAAACCCAGGACTCCTACTAATAAACAAAACCTCCTTCCTTTCCCTAAACCCTAAACCTTAAATAAAATAAACAAGATAAAGCCTTACTAAATAAAGATAAAATAGACTATAACTCATTTAATTCAACTATACTTAAAATACATCTTAACCAATCTAATAATCTTTCTAACATAAAGGCAAATCTAATGCATCTACTCTCCGAACTAAATAAAACCTAACAAATAAATAAATAAATAAAACCTAAACCTAAATAAAATTAAAAAGTAATCCTAAACCTCAAAATAAAATAAAAAAACTAAAATAAAATAAATAAAAACCAAAACTAAACTAAAAAAACAAAATGTAAAATAAAATAAAATAAAAACTAAATAAAAGCCTAAACCTGAAAATAAACCTAAAAATAAAACCTAAAAATAAATAAAAAATAAAACCTAAACCCTAAACCTAAAATAAATTAAACCCAAACCTAAACCTAAATAAACCTAAACCTAAACTAAATAAATATAATAAAAAAATAAAACTAAACCTAAACTAAAAAATACCAAAAATAAACCAAAATAAAACCATGCTAACAAAACCATAAACCTATAAAAAATAAACCTAAACCTAAAATAGATAAAAAAATAAACTCACTAAATAAAACTAAACCTAAAATAAACATTAAACCTAGAATAAAATAAATAAACCTAAATAAATTGCTAAAATAAATAAAATCTAAATAAAAATAAAATAAAATAAACTCAAATCAAAAAATAAACTAAATAAACTAATATCTACCAACTTGTTCTTTTAAAAAATCTCTAAAACCTAGTCCCTAAACCCTAAACTCTAAACCATAAAATAAACCAAAAAAAAAAATTACAAAAAAAAATAAAAATCCCCTTCTTCCACCTTCCTCTCTCTACATTTTAGTTGTAATTCTCTCTTTGGCCATTTAATTCCGAGTGATCTATTTTATTGCTTGTTTCTTCCTCTCTGTTCTTTATGTGATTTCTTTGAGCCACCGATTGTGCCTGTTTTATTGCTTCTTTTGCTTCCTCTAGTTGCTTATGTGATTCTCACTGGATTGTTCAATGGTGGAGGCATCGCTCTCTGCAAAATGAAACTCGTCGCTCTTGGATGCATCAGCTTTAACCTCTGACCCTCAAAGTACTTTGGATCTGATTGCATCCGTTGTACTCTTGTCAAGTCCTTTAAGATGCTCTTTAAGTAAGATCCCTTGCTCTAATGCCTCGGTTAACTTAATTTCAATCTTATGGATTATGTGTCATGTGTGATCGGGATGTGGAGAAATTAGCTAAGCCTTTGAGTTCTCTTTGGTTAGTAAATTCTCTTTATGGTGCCTACTCTAGATAATATTGATCTTTCTTCCATAGCTTAAAGCTTTGAGTCTTCCTTGGTGATTGATCCTCGACATATCCTTATTCAATTATCAAATGATTTAGATTATTCTCGAGTCTTTGCTCGTCGCTCTATTTTGTGTATAATTTTCAAATGCGCTTTTGAAATGGTCACCCCTTTTGATGTCAAGAGAATCCCTATTGTTCCTTTATGGCTTGCTTTTCCCAACATGAGAATTCACTATGTTACTCAACAAGTTTTTGTTTTCGGTTGGGGCTCTATTTGGTAGACCCTTCAAATTGATCAAGCCACTACCTAGATCTCACATTTGCATCTTGGTTGAGATTGACATTAAAAATACCCAAAGAAGTTTGGATTGGTTCAAAAATTGGATATAACCAAAAGTAGAATTTGAAAATTTCCCTATCTTTTGCACTCCTTTGTAAGATCCATGGTCATGATCACTCGAATGCTTTGTGTTTGCACCCTAACCTTAAAAGAATATATCACGGGATACTAATACCTCTCTTACTGAAAACCAATAAGTTAGCTTATGTGCCTAAAGATACTCATAATGGAACTCATCCTCCTACACCTACCCTTTATTACCTTGATTTTTTAATGAAACATTGAGCTTGGTATAAATACTACTACTAT
Organism: Cymbidium sinense; assembly: GCA_021442155.1. Taxonomy (NCBI): domain Eukaryota; kingdom Viridiplantae; phylum Streptophyta; class Magnoliopsida; order Asparagales; family Orchidaceae; genus Cymbidium; species Cymbidium sinense. The sequence continues at coordinate 47,308 of JAKCPB010001853.1, forward strand.
TGAGTGTGTGAAACTAATGATAACTTACCTAGCTACTCCTACTTGTAATAATTTGGCTTCTCATGACAATCCTTTGCTCATTTGAATCTTAATGACAATCTGAATGGGAATCTTATATTGGATCAAAATAATGTTGATCCTTTGGTGTCAAACCAAAATTTGAATATGCATCATGGCAAGAAAATGAAATTTGTACTATTAATGGTGCAAGAACCTCCCTTCTATTTCTCTAGAGTGATACTGCAATCCAAATTTCTCATTAACTCGATCTTGAAGAAGGAGAAATCACACTACTAAAACATTGATTGATCTTGCTCCTATTACAGATCAAAACCAATCCCTTTCGATGGAGATACTTTGGATCTTGATAGACCCTTCCAAATGTTATTAAAAAAAATCTTATAAAGCCAAAATGAATAATAATAACTTCTAGAACCACCGTTCTTCTAACACCTCACAAATAATTATGCCCTCTCTTCCTTTTTCCATTTTTTTTTTTACCTTTTCTTTTTTGGATTTCTTATTATGATTAATTTTCTTATTTGGAATATCAGGTTGTGGGACTCTCCACTATATTGTGTTAGGAGCCTCATTGCTCATAACATCAAATTTCTTATTGAGCCTTTCATTAACTCTTCCAAGATTGCCCATGTTGTCGCTTGGATTTCAAAATTTCTTCTTCAATCTTAATAATAAAATTTGGTGTTTTGGAATAATTCCATCACCATTTCCATCAATGATGATCTTGATCAATTGGTTAATGTCAAAATCTCATTAGGTGAGTTTTTGCTTTTGGTTCCTTTATCTATGCTTCTTGTAATAGAGCCAGTAGGAACATCCTTTGGAATCACTTAAGAACCTTCGCCTCCTCGGTTAACCTTCACTGGTTGGGGTGATTTCAACACTATCATTGCTTCTTTGGAAAGGAGGAGGATGTTCTCCTAACCTCCATTCCATGGAAGACTTCTAATATGATCTTAAATTGCAATGATTGACATTGGTTTTGGGTCGATTACGTAACTCTAGACTTTGGCGGCGTCTTGAGAGGACCCTCTTTAATTCTCTTTGGATCAATCAATGGCCTCTTACTTGTTGAGCATTTGAGCGAACTTTGTTTGATCATGCTCTCTTTTGATCTCTATCAAAACTCCCCCCTTAACCCTTCTACTCCCTCACCTTTTAGATTCCAAAATATGTGGACCCAACATGGCGATTTCACTAATGTTGTTTTCACTAATTGGATGGCTCTGTTCAGATAATTATTAAAGGCATGATTGACTTTGGCTTAAGCTCAAGAGGCTTAAACAAAACCTCAATTGGTGGAACAAGCATATTTTTAAAATCTTTTACCAATCTTAAAGCTATGGAACAAGTGGTTTGTTCTCTTGAAGAAATCTTAAGCGATCCCAAAAGCTTGATGAGTTGAGCATTGCCAAAGATAGTTTGATTAATTACCAAAATATGGAGGAAACCTATTGGCATCAAAAAGCTGCTAGCAAACATATAGCTAATGGCGACAGAAACACAAGGTACTTCCATGCTATTTACAATAAATGGAAAGCTTTAAACTTGATTAAGAAAATTAAGAACTCTAATGATGGTGGATAAGCGATAATATGAAATTAAGGAATCATCATACATCACTTTCAAAATTTATTAAATTCTAATCCTTCTTAGAAACCCCTCAACACCCATCTAATCTCTTCTATGATTAGCAATGAGGATAACCATTTTACTCACTATGCATCCCTCGAGGTGGAGATTAGTAATACTCTCAATAGCATGAACAACTAATTGTTTTGTACGATGGTTTACGACTCATTTCTTTCGCATTGTTGGCCTTTTATTAAATCGATCTTGTTGATCTTGTTGTGATTTCTTTGATGGTAGCTCTATTCCCATATATTTTCAAGTACTTATTGTCCTTATTCCCAAAACCAAAATCACGAATCTTGGGGATTTTAGACCTATTAGTCTTTGCACCTTTTTCAAAACTCATTGCTAAATTAATTAATAATAGGATTAGCTCCCTAAAATCATCTCCCCTACCAAAGCCTTGTTAAAAAATAGAGCCATATCGATAATATTCTTCGCTCAAGAATGGTTCATGACATTGATGTTCTTCAGAGGAGGTAATATTCTCTTCTGGACATCTCTAAAGCCTTTGACAACCTCTCATGGGATTTCCTCTTTCAAATCTTACATTTGTTTGGTTTCTCGATAATTTTATTTGGCTATATAAAAGTTGTATCACTAACATCGGTTTTGTTATCATAAATGGTGAGTCCCTTGGTTTCTTTACTTGAGCCATGGTTTGCGTCAAGGTGACCCTCTTTCTCCTTCTCTTTTATCATTCTTTGTTGAATATCTTTGAGGAACCTCAATGATCTTTTCATTAAAAAAAACTAACATGGTTTTAAAACTCATGGTGGTTTCCCCTTTCTCATCTTAGCTTTGCTGATGATTTTATAATCTTCTGCAATGCCTCTCTTCAACATGTTAAAACTATTAAGAATCTCTTAAATGATTTTGGCAAAGTTAGTGGTCTCTTCCTTAATGAAAGAAAATGTTGTTTTATTCCCTCGGCTAAGATTCCAACCAATAGACTAAATCAAATCTCCAGAATTACTAATTTTAAGCAAAATCAACTTCCCATTAATTATCTGGGGCTCACTTTTAAAGGCAGAAAAGATCTCATCTTTGTTGACCTTATTCAAAAAATTCTAATAAAATTTGGTTTGGGAATTTCATTTACTCTCTCTTTTGGTGGTAGGCTCCTTGATTAAGAGCACTCTTAATTCCATGCCTTTATATCTCATCCAAACCATTGTGTGACCATTTTAACATCTAGAATGTCTCTAAACAAATTTTTCTAGGCTCCAATACCTCTTCAAAAATGCAAACCTCTTGGTTTAAAAGTTGTGGCACTTTTGGAAGGTGGTCTTGGTTGTAAATCCATAAAAAGCTATCAATGCCTTTTCCTATAAACTATGGTGGAATTTTAGGAGTAATCATAGTCTTTGGGCTAATTTCATGACTAAATATTGCGGTAAGCACCCCTCATTTGTCCCTTTAAAGCGGGTGATTCTTGTGGAAAAGACTTTGTTCTAAAATGGGATGTAGAATCCTTAATTTTTTGGGGCATTAACTCGGCTTCTTTCTTTTGGCAAGATAAGCTGGAGTGGATGTGGATCCATTGATGACTTACTCTCCACCCATTCCAGCTATTAGAGTAAACTCTTTTGGCATAACAATAAGTGGAACAATAATAGCTTATCCCTTTTACTTTCTTGAATATGGTTACTACTATTCCTATCACTCCACACAATCAAGATCATTCTCTTTAAGCTCTCACATAATGGTGATTTCAACCTCAAAATGTGTGGCTCCACATTAAAGATACTCATGATTCCTCCTATGTGTTCTCCAAACTTTGGAATAACAATATCCCTACTTCTTATTCTATTCTTACTTGGCGTATTCTGAAAAATTTTATCCTTGTTGATTCCTTGTTGTGGGGTAAAGGGTTCCATTTACCCTCTAAATGTCAATGTTGTTTCCATATTGAGAATGTTAATCATGTTTTTGTTAATGGGGCCATTGCTTCTAAACTTTGGATTTGGTATGATGATCTTTTTTAATACTATCAATTTCAATGGCTCTCTTACTTTATATCAACTTCTTGAAGTCTATTTTGATAATACTATTAAAGGTCACATTAAAGTTATCATTGCTATCACTCTTATGGTTCATATGGATGGACGAATGATGATGCAAAATATCGTGGGATCCCATGAACCATGTGAGGATTATTGCTAGAACTAAAAACAAAATTTGTGACTTGTTTAAAGCCAATCTCATTCATTATAGACAATTCAAAGGCTGTAAATTTGTAGCTTTAACTTTCGGACCAACCTTCTTGTCAAAATGACAAGATTGTTTATTGGAAAAACCTCTTGACCATATTATTAAAATTATCTTGATGGCTCGTCTCTCATAATGGCTCTCGGTTGTGGTGGCATTTTAGGAACTCTAAGGGTATAGTACTATGTGCTTTTGCTTATCCCCTTATTTCCCTTGTCCCATTTAAGCTTATGGCGGTCTACAAAGCTCTTGAGATTTGCCTCCAAAATGGTCTCAATATTTGGATTGAGGTGGATGCTCTTCTTGATTGATCTTTTGACTTCCACTAAGATGAGCAACATTGAATTATACCTCCTTAAGCAAACTAGAGCTCTTCTTTTTGAATTTTAACATCACTCATGTTTGGCATGAAGGAAATGCTTGTGCTGACTACCTTGCCAATCTGGGTGCTAGATCCGATGGTATCATCTTCTTTGATCAACTCACCTTACCCAAACACTTGCATGGGCTGGTTAACTTGGACAATTCTGGGTTTCCTTATCTCAGAACTTAATCTAACCTTTTGATGTATACTGTCCATTCATCTTTTATCTGTATGCCTCTTTATTTTTTTGGCTTTCTGTTCCTTTTTGTGTCTTTTGTGGATGCTTCACATGGATATTACTTCTGTCTTGATCTCTGTAATGATTTGGTGTTTTAGCTTCTCCTTCATTTGGAGGCTCTCTGCTTTTGGCATTTACAATAAAATTTTGTTGAGCTATGTGCATCTAATACCTGCATTGGAATTTTGTTGAGGTATGTGTTATTTATTGGTTTTATAACACCAATCCTATTTGGGATTTTAATATCAATCTGCCTTCATTCTAATCCTAGGGGCTTAATTATTCTTTGGATGGAGATATTTATTTTGATGGGTTTAGCTATTGCCATTAATTTTTGCAACCTACTATTTCTCAAAGATATTATTGCTTGGAGCATCTTAGTTATCTATGTTGTTTTTATGCATTTTATTAGTATTCACTATGCTGGTTGCAATATTTCTTTTGATGATTTACTGTTAGGTTGTTGGATTTTAACTAATAATATTTGTTGGTGGCTTTTGACATCTGCTTGTCTCTATTAGATGGTAGGCTGATATTCTCTTTGACTAGCTTGGGTGATGTTTTCCTTTTATTTGGGGTTATCTTTTATTTTATTTTTGCATGAAAGGTTTTTTGGCCTTTTGCGATATTTATCTTCTTAGCTATTATCTATCTTGGAATCGGACCCCATTCATGCTCTCTTTGGAATCCATTTTATTGGGTCCTTTGGTGGGATCTTGTTGTGGGGGGCTTTCTTCTTTTCTTCGCCATGGTTGTTTTTTTGGTTTTCTTACTTTCTTCTGACCTCCACCCTTGGACTTATTGTTTGAACTTTGATATTACTTCTTGGTTATCTTTTATGCTTCTTTTACTTTGCTTGGGTGGAATCTGCATTTTGTTATTTCTTTGCTTTATTTATTTTTTTGACTGGATGGTTTCTTGATTGTTTCATTTGTTTTATTCTGAACCTTTTTTTTGCGATGTTTGAGATTGGGGCTTTGGTCAATCTCTTTTATGCTCTTGTCACGAAGATAATTTTTTTTGATGGGTATTTCTTGCTCCTAGAATGGGTTTTCATGTTGGTCTCTCTTTTTGGTTTTTGTGTTTTACCTCATTGCCCTCTTTATTTAAACTATATTTTCTGATCTGGAAAGGTCTTGTTATTCCTTTCAATGCTAGTCATTGGTTTTTTGGGCCCTGTTTCCAAATTGTTGTCTTTGTGAGTTATGGTTGTTTTTTTATTCTCGATTTTCCAACTATTTGTGTTTTTTTATCATTTTGATCACACATTTATTATGTTTTCATCTGGTTTTTGTTTCCATAGTCAAAATTCTTCTTTTTTATTATGGGATCCATTTTATGCATTGTCTACTCTTAATGACTTTTCCTATGGTCAACTTGTTGATACCTCCTTTCTTAGTTGTTGATATGGACCCTTGAGGCTACTTCAATCTTGCTCTTTTATTTGTTTCCCATGCTCGGTGGGTTTGGAGTTACTTAATGGATTTTCATTGCCTTTATTTGGTTGTGGTACTATGTTTACTTGGAGAATTACTTGAACTCATTCATTCTTTATTTTATATCTTTTTTCTTAAAGTTTGCTTTTCATAATGGGTGTAAAAACTATAACAATGTCTCCATTGTTGGTTTTTGGAATTTTGTACCTTGCACAAGTTTTCTTTTTCTTTTGCTTTTCTGCTAACATCACGGGATCTTTGTTGGTCTTCCTCTGTTGTTTTTTTTCCATCTATGCTATGATGGGAACATGCAAATCTTGAAGATCATTCTTGTTCTACTTGAATTAATCAATGGTTTATCTTGCATAATTGGGTTATTGGCCAACCTCCGGTTGTCTTGTCATTATCCTTGGAGTGGATTAATGTGACTGCTACTGCTTGCTATTTTTTCTTTATGTCTCTTGATTGGCTTGTGGTTGTTCATTACCTATCCCTCCATATCTACTTTATGCTCATTCCTACTATTTTATGCTACTGAGTTGGGGTTTTGCTAACTTTCTTGCTCCTTGCATCTTAATTACTTTTATCCAAGGTAGGACAACTGTTGAGCATCAAATGGTTGCAACCTTCCTTATTGTTGTTACTTTGCTATTTGTGAAATCCCATGTCTACTTTAATATCTCTTTGCAGGAATGGAATTGTATCATTACCTCCATTGTTGGTTTTGGTCTTTAGAGTACCTTGTTGAAGTGCTCTTTATTTTCTTTTTGTCTTATTTTCTTTGATAATATCTTTGTTGATCTTTCCTTGTTATTTTCCCTCTCTTGTCTTAACATGGATCATGAGTACTCTTACCTTTACTGCTCTTAATCACTATTTTATCTTTTATTGATAGTTGGGTTATTCCACTATTGTTTATCATTGCTTTTGGCGAGGATTCTTGTTTGCTACTAAGCAACTTGTCTATTATTCTTGAACTTTTCTCTAATTATCTCTTCTTGGAATGTTTTGTGGTGAGGATCTCTACCTAATTTTATTATCTACTTTCTTTTCCCATCGACTTATGTAGCTTGTGGTCAATTGTAGGGTTTCTTGACTCTCATTTCTTGCCTTACTTAATTCACACAGGCGGCAATGTGGTGTTGACTATTTTTTGTTTGCTTATGGGCTTTTGTTTGCTGAAAACCATTTTAATTCTTGCCTCTCTTATCTTTTGCCTAGCTTTGTTAGTGCTACCCTAAGATGATCTTAACTTATTCATATTCAAACCTATCATGCTCTATGAATGGGTAGGCTTATATTAAGCTTCTTTGTGAATATAATGAACTTCTTGTATGTATTGGTCTTTGGGAATTCATTGACATGGTGTCTTATATGGTCTTATTTCGGGATGGGAACCCTTTCTCATTGCTTTTTTCTTTGATTCTCTATCACCACAGATTTGATTTTTTTTAGGTACTAAGGATATCAAAACTTTTATCAAATGGATGCAATGGTTTGTTGGTTATGATGGTTGTGATGATTTCACTCCCTTTTGGTTTGTAGTATCTCTTGTGATGTAACCCTTATCTTGGTGGATGCTCATATTTTCTGCCCAACTTGGTGTGGTGACTGAGCCTTCTCTATCACAACTCTCTACTATCATTCTTAGATTATTTTTTTATCATTTTGTCAGTATTACCTTAAGCACTCTAACTTCTTTATTACATTCTTGCGGTGCTTCTCTCTTATCCTCTTGTAGGTTTTCTCCAGTGTCATGCATTATATCCCTCAGCATTGGCCCTAATCTTCCATTGGCTTATTATGTTAATCAATTTGTATCTTTTGATTGCTTTATTGTTTTCTTTTGCTTTTGGTGTACTTAGATAGATTTACTCCCTAGGCGGTGTAGCTCTTTGAGCAATAATGGGTTTATCCCCTTTGGGACCTTGTAACCCTCTTTTGTGGCAATTCCCTTGGGGTTCCCAAAAAAAAAAACCTATCCTAATCCCTAACTAAAAACCTAAAACCTAAACCTAAACTACTAAAAAAAACCCAAAACCCAAAAATAAATAAATAAAATACTAAAAAAATACTAGGCTAATATAAATAAATACACTCTAAATAAAGCTGATAAACTATAAAACAAAAAATAAATGACCATAATAAATAAAAACTGAGCCTAAAATAAAATAAAACCATAAATGACCATAAAATAAAATGGACATAACAAAGATAAACTTAAAATAAGATAATAAAACCTACTTAGATAAATAAATAAGATAAAAAATGAACCTAAAAAGATAAATAAAATAAAGATAAAACAAAGATAAAATAAACTAAATCAATAAATAAATAAAATAAAATAGGAAAAATGACCTAAAATAAATAAATAAAATACTTAAAAATAAACAAAATAAACTAAGATAAATAAAAGAAATAAAAAAAAATGACTAAAAGACTAAATAAATAAAAAATAAAGATAAGATAAGAACTAAACTAAAATAAATAAAAATAAATATATGTAAATATAATAAATATGTAATAATAAATAAAAAAGTAAAAAAATAATAATAAAATATATAATATAAATATAAAATATATAATAATAATATAAATAAAATAATAAATATATATATAAGATATTATAAATGAACTAACTAAAAATAAGCTAAAAATAAAATAAAATAAAAAATACTAAAATAATTGCACTTAACTAAAATAAAGACTAAACCTAAATAAAATATAAACTAAAAACTAAACCTATAAAAATAACCTAAAAATAAAAAATAAAACTTACTACTAAATAAAATAAAACATGGCTAGATCTAAACATAAATACCAAACCTAAAATAATAAAGATAAACTCAGTTAAAATGACTAAAAAAATAAACCTGTTAAATAATGACCTATTAAAAATATAAAATAAATAAATCTAAATAAATAATAAATGAGCTCATAATAATAACTAAACCTGGGCCTGGGTTTATTTAAAACACTAGCCCTGGGCCTGGGCCCTGGGCCCTGGGCCCTGGGCCTCAGAGCCCCGAGTACTCAAGGCCACACTGAGGCACAACTGGCATTAGCCACTGGGCCCTGATGGAGGCCTGGGCCCTGACCCCAGCCCACTGGGGCCCTGACCTGATGCTGGGCCCTGAGGCTCTGGCTGACTGGCCCTGAGGCCCAGGCCACTGGGCAGCACAAATGAGGCCACTGATGAGCCCTGAACTAAGGCCCTGAGCCACTGGTGACTGAGCCTGATCCTAAGGCAACTAGGACTGAGCCTAGGCCATAGATGGGACTAAACTCTAATAAATGACTAAAAGATAAGATAAATAAAAAAACCAATAAAATAAAATAAAATAAACCTAAAAACAAAGATAAAATACTACTAAAGATAAAAATAAACTTAACCTGGACTAAATAAAAATAGTATAAACTTAAATAAATACATAAATGAAATAAATAAACCTAAAAGATAAAGTAAAATAAGAACTAAAATGAAAACTAAACCTAAAAATAAACTAAAAATAAACCTAAATTAAATAAAAATTACATAAACCAAACTAAAAGATGTTAAACCTAAAATGAAATAAAGATAAAATAAATATAAACAAACTACAAATTAAAATAAAAACTGATCAAAATAAACAAACTAAACTAAACATAAACTAAAGATAAATAAAAATAAAAATAAACCTAAACTAAAATAAACCTAAAATAAAAACCTAAACCTAAAATTAATCACTAAACTAAAAGAGATAAAAAATAACTAAACTAAATAATAAATAAAATAAAATTGAACTAAAATTAAACCTAAACCTAAACTACCTAGATAAACTAAGATAAATAATCTATTAAATAAAATAAAATTTATTTAAATAAAATTAATAAAACTAAAATAATAAACTAAACTAAAAATGATCAATTTTTTAAAAAAATACCATAAACCCTGGGTCCTCCACTAACCTACCTGGGCCCTGGCTCTAACCCTAAATCCTACATAACAAAATCTGATCACTAAACCACCCTCCATAAACCTAACCTCCCCAAACCCTCTAAACTCTAAATCTAAATAAATTAAAACCTAAACCCAAATCAAACTCCTCTTCCTAAACCTAACCCATAGGAACATCACTTAATGAGTCTAAAATCTGGTGGAGGCAAGGTAGAGTGGCTAATATCGTGGTGGTAGGGGATCACTGAGGTCTGGTGGGTATGGAGGTTAAATTGGAAGTTATGGAGGTGGCGTGGTGATGGAGGTTACATCCATGGTGGTGGTGTAGACATAGATGGGATATGATGGTGGATCCCTTCGAGAGGCTGGGGTGGTTAGATGGGGCCCGAAGAATGGCCATAGATCTTGCTTATGGAATTGTGTCTTTCTGACACAATTTTAGTTATCTAGAGGTTTTGATTTGCATTAGTGCTCATTATTTATCTATGTTGTAAGTCTTAGAAAACTTTGTGTTACTTGATCGATGAAATCAAAAGAAGAAATGTTGAATATGAATTTAATCTTTGTTAAAAAAAAACCAAAACCAAAACCCTAAACTAAAATGAACCATAAACTTAAAACCTAAACCTAAAACCATAAAACCATGAACCCTAAACCCTAAGGCCAACCACAAACTCTAAATCCTAAACCCTAAACCAAAAATAAAAAAAACACCCTAATCTAAACCACTAAATCTTAAACCCTAAAAGCTAAAACCTAAAACCAAAACTAAATATAACTAGAACTAAAATAAATAAAAATAACTAAACCAAAATAAAATAAAATAAAACCTAAACTAAAATAAACTAGCGTAAACCTAAACTAAAATAATTGAACTAAACTAATTATATAAAAATCTAAACTAAAAAAAAATAAAACAAATATATATAAACTAAACTAAAAATAGATAAACCTAAAATAAAATAATAAAATCTATAAAAAATGAATAAAAATAAATTACCTAAATAAAATAAAAAATAAATACTAAAGATAAAATGATAAAATAAACTAATTACCAAACCTGGTTTAATTATTTTAAAATAAAATAAAATAAAATAATAAACTATCTAACTGAGCCTAAACCCACCTGAGCCCTGAGCCCTGAGCCAAGGCCTAGACCCTACCATGATCCTGGACTCAGGCCCTGGGCCCTACACTGACCTAATCCTGGGCTGACCCTAGGCCTGAACTTTAAACCCTTAATGACCCACTGACAGCTGGCCCTGGCCTGAATAAAACTCTGACTGACCTGAACCTAGAATATCCCTGGGCTGGGCCCTGAGCTGGATCTTGGCCAGCTCTGGCTTGGCAAGACCTGACCACATGACCTGATACTGGCTGACCACTTAAAATGACACAGGCATGAGTATGACTACTACCCTGGGCCCTGGGCTTGAACTGGGCCCTGGGCTCTGACCTGATAACCTAAATGCTTACTGGGCCCTGGGTTGTGAATACTGATAGGCCTATAATGGGCCTATAACTGACCTGACTCTGGAATCTTGCCTCCTGTAATCTTAGGCCAGCCCTGATACTGACTCTAGGCCCTTTCACCCTGGCCCTGACTAACCCTAACCCAGAGAATGAGACTAAAGACCTGAGCCAAGATCATGAATATGACCACTAAATGAACTGACCCTCTGAAGATGACTCTGACCTGTTGAGCTGGCTTTGATACCATGATCCTCATTGAAAGCTAGGCTACTGGGCCAACCCCTACTGACTGGGCTCTGACTCTAGAATGAATGAATGACCTGACTGACCTGACCAGGCCAGGCCCTGGGCCCTGCTGATTGGCCCTAGGCCTAACTGACCAATCTTAACCCTGAACTGGCCCATAACTCTGGGCTATGAAGATGACCTAAAACCTACATTACCCTCTACCCACTGATACCTAATACCCCTACTAACCTAATGACCCCTACCCTAACCTTAACCTCACCTGGCCCTAGAACGTTGGTCACAGACTTAACTAAGTTCACATTATTTAACAAAAACTTTGCTAATTATTATGAGGTTTGGTTGTCACTACTAGGTGCCTTATCTTAGATTATAAATTCTTATTAGTATTGGTTTGATGATCTACTTTTGGTTTCCCTTTGTTCAACTCTTGAGTTGTGGTTATCAACTTATTTTCTCTTTTGGCCTAAAGCTAGGTTATGTTTTGATCTCTTATTTTTAAGTTGGTTTAGTTTTGCTACTTGGTGGTTATTGTAAGTCGACTAGGTTATTTTGGTTTTAGCAGTGGCTTCTATCTTAATGTTTACCATAATTTTCCATGGCTATTTTTTTATATCCTCTTTTTTGGGTTGTGGCTATATGCTATAGGTTTTATTTCTATGGGTTTTGCCTCTTTTGGGCTAGGTGGTGGTTGTGATGGCTTTGTTGGTAATTTTGGGTTAATGGCGATTTAATACTTTGGTTAGTTGTATGGCTAGTTATTTTGGCAATTTTTCATGTTAAGTGATCACGGGTTGTTGGTGGTTTATCTGAACTTGATTTTAGCATGGTGGAGGTTATTAGTTCACTATTATTTTCTATTTTTTTTGTTGGCTGCGTGGTTATTTTTTATTGTTTTGTTTCTAATGGTTATGGTTTTAACCTCTCTTGTATTGGCCATTCTTTTGCAGTAGCTTTGTTTGGGTATTGTCCTAGATGGTGGTTGAAGGCTATTTTGTGGCTGTTAGTTGGCCTTGGGTGCCTTTATTATTATTGTTCCTATTGGTTTGCTTGTAGTCTGTCTTCTTGGGCTTTATACCTTTGTGTTTTGAATGTTTTACTTACATTGGATTTCTTTTTCCTTGGTTGGGTTTGGTAGCTATGCTTCGACCTTTCCTGATCTTAGGTAAGTTTCATAGTTGTTGGTCTTCTAACTTGGGTTTTTCTGCTCTTGTGGTTGGCTAGGAGGATATGTTGGAGTTTGGTTGGTTGTATTGACTAAGGTTGGTAGGAGGGTGGCTATTTTGGGTGATTTTCCTACTCCTTTGGTGATTGTTCTAGGAACATTGGTGTTCTTTCTATGACTGTGTTTTAGTTTCCTTCACTTTGTTTTCTCTCTTCACTTCAGTTGACCTTTTGTTTGAGTGCTGACCTCCGCCCACCACCGGTTAAAGGGTGTTTAATGGCTCATTTTTACGCTTTGTTGGTGGATGATATGAATGTGTTTTTCTTTTGCTTTTATTTGTCTAGTTTGTGTTAGATGCTTGCTCTTTCTGATTTTATTATTATTTTTTTATGGTGGCTTTGGTGCTGCTCCTACTGCATTGCTGCAATCCCTGATGGTTGCTTGATTATCTACCTTATTTGGTTTGGTTGTTCTGGTGGCTTAGTGATTGGTTGTTATGTTTTCTATTTGGAGAATTTTGCAGCCTTGCTGAATGAAGGACTTTAGATGATGGGCTACATGAGGTATGCTGGATTTGATGGCCTTGATGTTTCCCACTATTTCTTCTCTTGGATAGTAGCATTATGTGTAATAACCTTCTCAACCTAAAAACTAAAAAACTCAAACCCTAAACCCTAAACAACCACCTAGGACTAGCCAAACCCAACCCTAAAAACCCTAAACCTAAACCCTAAAACCTGACCCTCCCCTCCCCAGACACCAAACCCCAAACCCAGCCCCAACCCTACTACCCTGACCTAAATCATAAACAAACCACTAAACCTAAATTAAGAAAACTAAAAAATAAAATAAATAAAAAACTTAACCATAATAAAATAAAAAATAATAAAATAAAACATAAACTAACTAAACTAGCTAATTTTAAAGCTAAAAATAAAATAAAATAAACTAAATAAATAAAATAAAAAAAACCTAAACTAACCTAAAATAAATAAATAAACATTAATAAAATAAAACTAAGCCTAAAATAAAAAATGAAAAATGCTTAAAATAAAATAAAATAAAAAAAAATAAATAAAAAACCTAAAAAAGATAAAACAAAATAAAAGCAAAATATTAAAAAAATAAAAAAAAAACTTAAAACTTAAATTAAAAAATAAAGTAATAAACTAAACTAAAATAAACTAAACTAATAAATAAAACCTAAGCGTAAACATAAAATAAACTAAACCTTAACCTAAACCAAAACTAAAAGATAAAATAAAATAAAAAATAAACCTAAATCTAAAACTAAAATTAAACAAAAAAAATAAATAAAATAAAAAACCTAAAACCTAAACCTAAAAATAAAAAATAAAACCTAAACTAAAATAAAATAAAAAATAAAATAGGCAATAAAAATAAGTGAAAATAAAATGAATTAAAAATAAACCTAAACCTAAAAAAATGAAACATAAACTAAAATAAAATCTATAAAATAAATAAACAAAATAAAATGAACTAAACTAAATAAAACTTAAAATAAACTTATATAAAAATAAAAAATACAATAAGTTAAAATAAATAAAAAAACAAACTAAATAAACATAAACCTCATAGTTTACATAACTTTCAAAAAAATTAAATCATACAAAATTAAAATAAAAATACTGACACACCCTGATCCCTAAAGGACCCTAGGCCAAACCCTAAGCTACATAAGAGGCCCTGGGCCCTGAGCATAGGCCCTAGCCAAGACACTGACTCTGAGCCCTAGGCCCTGAGGCCCTATCCCAGATCCTGACCACTGACAACCCTAGGCCTACCACAGGCCCTGGGCCAAGGCCACTGAGCCACCCCAGGAAATCTACCCTGAACTCTAAGCTGACCACAAAACCTAAACCTAGGCCCTAAACTAAATAAAACATAAAATAAGATAATGAGTGAACTAAAGATAAAATAATAAATAAAATAAACATAAACTAACTTAGCTGAAAAGAATGATAAAAATAAAATAAACTAAGATAAATAAATAAAACCTAAACTAAACTAAAAACCTAAATAAAATAAACTAAACCTAAACTAAACCTAAATATAAAAAAAACAAAGTTAAACCTAACAAAATAAAGCCAAAATAAATAAAAAAATAAAATCAAACTCTAAACTTTAAAAAAAATCAACTTAAATAAAATAAAATGAACCTAAATCTAAACTAAAATAAATAAACCTAAACCTAAACCTAAAATAAACTAAACTAAACCTAAACTATAAAATAAAATAAACTAAAATAATAAACTAAAATAAAACATAAAAATAAACCTAAAATAAAAACCTAAAACTAAACCTAAAAATGTAAAATAAAAACCTAAACCTAAACCTAAAAATAAAAAATAAAATATAAAACTAAACTAAAATGTAAACTTAAAGCTAACTAATCCAAAAAATAAGCAATAATTAAAAACCTAAACTAAAATTAATATACCTAAAATAAATAAACTAAACTAAATAAAATAAAAATAAACTTAAATAAAAATATAAAATAAAATAAACTAAAATAGATAAAAAGATAAACTAAATAATCTAAAGAAACCTAAACCTATGAGTTTACTTAATTTAAAATAAATAAATAAATAAACCCAAACCCTAATCCCTAAAACTAACCCTAAACCCTAAACCTTAAACCCTAAAGCCTACACCCAAAAAAACCTTAAACCCTAAATGCTAAACCCTATACCTAAACCCTAAAACCATAAACCCTAAAATCCTAAACCGTAACCCTAAACCTTAAACCGTAAACCCCAGACCCTAAACCTAAATCTAAATTTACTAAATAAAGTAAAAAAATAAACCTAAACCCTAAGAATGGGTAAAATCTTGATGGTAGGAACATCACCGTCAACTAGGCTCAGTCTAGATCTGGCGGTGAAGGCGATGGTGTAGGTGGCTGTTATCATAGTGGGTGGTGGGGATGGAGATGGTGGATATGGAGGTGGTGAAGTAGTGTGGTGGTTATGGAGCGGAGGAGCGGCTTGAGTTATAGCCATGGTGGTGGCAGAGGGAGAGGTCGAGGACATGATGGTGGATCCCGCTACTCGAGAGGTCAGGGTGGTTCTAATAGGAACTAGAGAAAAGAAAGAATGGCTGATCCGATCTGCTACATATGGAAATGTGTCTTCATAGTAGAGACGATTCTAGTTATCTAGGGTTTTTGATTTGCTCTATGCGTGCTCATTTTATATCTATGTCATCGCTTGTGTCTTAGAAAACTTGGTGTGTTACTTGGTTGATGAAATCGAAAAGAAGAAATGTTGAATTTGAATTTGTTCTCATTTAAAAAAAACCAAACAATCCTAAACCTTAAAGTAAAATCTAAACCTTACACGTAAAACATAAACCCTAAACCATAAACCCTAAAATAAAAAAATAAAAAATAGAAAACCTAGTCCTAAATCCTCTCTCTAAAAATAAAACAAAAAAAAGCTTTAAACACTAAAACCAAAACTTACCACCTAACCCCACTGACCCCAAACACACCCTCCTAAACCTAAACCTAAACTAAATAAACTTAAAATAAAATAAATAAAACTAAACCTAAATAAAATAAAATTAAACCTACCTGAACTAAAATAAAACCTAAAATAAACTAATAAGATGCTAAACCTAAAGATAAAATACATAAACTAAATAAAATACTTAAACCTAAAATATAATAAATAAAATAAACTAAAAAAGTAATAAAATAAAACTAAACTAAAAAATAAACACTACTTCAAAATAAACTAAAATAAAAAAACTAAGATAAAATAAACTAAAAATAAAGATAAAAAATAAAATTAAATAAACTCAAATAAATAAATAAAATTAACTAAATATACCTAAACCTATGAGTTTATAAATTTTTTAAAAAAATAAAAATAAATAAAAAAATAAAAAAATAAAAAAAAATTGTAACCCTAAAACTAACTTACCCTAAACCCACCTAAACCTTAAAACCTGGACATTAAACCTTAATCCTAAACCTAAAGTTTAAAAACCCTACCCCCTCCTAAACCCCAAACCCTACACTTAAATTAACTAAATAAATTAAAAATAAACCTAAACCCTAAAACTTAATAAACTAAACCTAAACCCAAAGATGGCAGAACGATAGGGCATCGCAGATCAAGCTGGTCTATATCTAGTGATGGAGGTGAAGATGGAGGCGGTGGTTATCATAGTTGTGTTGGGGGCAAACCTAAACCTAAACTAAAATAAACTAAACAAAAATAAATAAAGCCTAAACCTAAACTTAAAATAAACTAAACCTAAACCTAAACCCAAACCCTAAGAAAATAAAATAAATTAAAATTAATCCTAAACCTAAATTAAAAAGTAAAACTTAAAAATAAACCTAAAATAAAAACCTAAAACCTAAACTTAAAAAAGTAAAATAAAACCTTAAACCTAAACCTAAACCTAAAAAATAAATTAAAAATAAAACTTAACTAAAAAATATACCTAAACCTAAACCTAAACCTAAAAAATTAACTAAAATAAAAACCTGAACTAAAATAAATAAACCTAAAATAAATAAACTAAACTAAATAAAGATCAAAATAAACCTAACAAAATAAAAAATAAAATAAACTAAAATAAATAAAATAAACTAAATAAACAACCTACCACTTTTAATTTTAAAAAAAATTACAAAAAATAAAAAATAAAAATATCACTAAACCATAAATGCTAAACTAACACTCTACCACACCCTACTTACCTACCTATAACCCTAAATCCTGGGCCTAAACCCTACACCCTAAAATCCTACCTAAACCTCAAACCTGTGAAAGCATAAACCCTAAAACCCTAACCCTAAACCCTAACCCTAAACCCTAAATCCTAAACTCCAAACACTAAACCTAAACCTAATGTAATTAAATAAATTAAAAAATATACCTAAACCCTAAAACCTAAAAAACCAAAACCAAAACATAAACCCTAAGAATGGGTAGAACCTTTATAGTAGGAACATCACTGTCAACTAGGCTCAGTCTAGATCAGGTGGTGGAGATGAAGGCGGAGGCTATGGTTATCAATGTGGTGGTGGGGGATTTGGATGTGCTGGTGGATATGGAGGTGCTAGTCAGAGCAATTGTGGTTATGGAGGTGGGAGGAGCAACAGAGTTTACAGACGTGGTGGTGAGAAAGAGAGAAAGATCTGGATATGATGGTGGATCCCGTTACTCGAGAGGCTAGGGTGGTTCTGATGGGAACTAGAGAAATTGAAGAACGGCTAATCCGATCTACTACATATGGAACTGTCTTTACATTAGAGATGATTTGACTTATCTTAGGTTTTTAATTTTCTCTATGCGTACTCATTTTTTATCCATGTCATCGCTTTTGCCTTAGAAAACTTGGCGTGTTACTCGGTTGATGAAATTGAAAAGAAGAAATGTTGAATCTGAATTTATTCTCAATTAAAAAAAACCAAAAAACTTAAACTAAAACTTGAACCCTAAACCTAAAACCTAAACCATAAACACTAAACCGTAAATCCTAAACCCTAAACCCTAAAATTAAAAAATAAACCTAAACATATAAAAGAAACGAAAATAAAAACCTAAATTAAATAAATAAACCTAAATTAAAAAAAATAAGCTAAAAAAATTAAAAATAAATCTAAATAAAAATAAAAAAATGAAATAAACTCATATAAATAAAAAATAAACTAAATAAACCTAAAATTTCTTTGTAAAACACTAAACCCTAAACTAAACTAAAAACCTGCTGGGCCCAAACCAAAACCACTAAAGAGGAGAAAGGCCCTAAGCACTGGACAGGCCCTGGGCCTGGGCAGAACAGGCCCTAGGCCTGGGCCCCACCCAGGCCTAAAACCTCTAGTGCTAACTGGGCTCTGACCTGAGCTGACACTGACCCCTGGGCCCTCCTGAGTGCTGGGCCCTGGCTGGGCCCAGGCTCTGGGCCCTGGGCCCTACTGACCCTCCAGTCCTAAAGGCAAGCTAAACTATACACCCTCCCTGACCATGGGCCAACAGGCCAAAACCTAAAGATGAAAACTGACCTAAATAAAAACATAAAAATAAAATAAATAAAAAAACCAAAACCTAAATAAAATAAAATAATAAAATATAATATAAACCTAAACTAAAAACTAAACATAAAAATAAAATAAACTAAACTAAAATAAAATAAACATTAACCTAGACTAAAGTAAAAAAATAAAATAAACCTACGAATAAAAAACTTAAATAAAATAAAACATACGCAAAATGAAAATAAAATAAACCTAAAATAAAGTAAAATAAGAACTAAATGAAACCTAAACCTAAAAATAAACTTTAAAATAAAACCTAAAATTAAATAAAATTAAACATAAAAAACTAAAAATGTTAACCTAAAATAAAATAAAGTAAGATAAAATATAATAAACTTAAGCCTAAACAAAATTAAATAAAACCTAAGCCTAATCCTAAAATAAACTAAACGTAAACCTAAACATAAACTAAATAAAATAAAATAAAATAAAAATAAACCTAAACCTTAACTAAAAAATAAAACCTAAAATAAAAACCTAAAACCTAAACCTAAAAAATTATAATCAAAACCTAAACCTAAACCTAGAAATAAAAAATAAAACCTAAACATAAATAATAAAATAAAAATAAAATTGAACTAAAAATTAAACCTAAACCTAAACCTAAACCTAAACCTAAAAGATAAACTAAAATAAATAATCTAAATTAAATAAAAATAAAAAATTTATTTAAATAAAAATTAAAATTAAAATAAACTAAAATAAATAAACTAAAAAAACTAAAAAAACCTTCACTTATCGGTTTACTTAATTTTTTTTAAAAAATAACCATAAACCCTAAGTCCTAAACCCTAAACCCTAAACTACAACCCTAAACCCTAAACTCTAACCCTAAATCCTAAAAACATAAACCCTAAAATCCTAATCCCTAAAACCTAAACCCTAAACCATAAACCTAAACCCTAAGCCCTAAACCCCAAACCCTAAAACTAAACCTAAAGTAACTAAATAAATTAGAAAAAACCTAAACCTTAAAATCAAATAAACCTAAACCTAAACCATAACCTAAACCCTAAGAATGGGCAGAACCTTCACAGTAGGAACATCACCGTTAATGAGGCTCAGTCTAAATCTGGTGGTGGAGGCGAAGGTAGAGGTGGCGATTATTATCGTGGTGGTAGGGGATCTGGAGGTGCTGGTGGGTATGGAGGTGGTAGTTGGCGTAGTGGAAGTTATGGAGGTGAGCGTAGTGATGGAGGTTACATCCATGGTGGTGGTGTAGACATAGATCAGGGATATGATGGTGGATCCCGCTACTCGAGAGGCTGGGGTGGTTCTGATGGGAACTGAAGAAACTGAAGAATGGCCGATTAGATCTATTGCTTATGGAATTGTGTCTTTACAGTAGACACAATTTTAGTTATCTAGAGGTTTTGATTTGCATTATGTGCTCTCATTATTTATCTATGTTGTCGCTTGTGTCTTAGAAAACTTTGTGTGTTACTTGATCGATGAAATCAAAAAGAAGAAATGTTGAATATGAATTTAATCTTTGTCCAAAAAAAAACCAAAAACCAAAAACCCTAAACTAAAATATGAACCATAAACTTAAAACCTAAACCCTAAACCATAACCATAAACCACCCTAACCACTCTAAACCCTAAACCCAAAAAATAAAAAAACACCCTAATCCCTAAACCCTAAATCTTAAACCCTAAAAAGCTAAAAACCTAAACCAAAACTAAATATAACCTAGAACTAAAATAAATAAAATAACCTAAACCAAAATAAAATAAAATAAAAACCTAAACTAAAACCTAAACCACTGGCGTCTAAACCTAAAAATAATAATTGAAACTAAACTAAAATTATATAAATAAAATCTAAACTAAACTAAAAATAAACATAAATAATATAAACTAAACCTAAAAGAAAATAAGATAAACCTATAAGATAAAATAAAATCTAAATAAAATGAAATAAAAAATAAATTAAACCTAAATAAAAATAAAATAAACTAAAATAAATAAATAAACTAATTAAACCAAAACCTGGGTTTGATTTTTTAAAATAAATAAAATAAATAAATAAACTCTGATCCTGATCCTGGGCCCACTGACCTGGGCTACTGGGCCCACCTGCAGAGGCCTAGGCCATGATCCTGGGCTCTAGGCCCTGGGCCCTAGGCACTGGGCCCTAAGTCCTGGGCCCCCCCAGGCCCTGGGCTTTACCTGGTGACACTGACACTGGCCAACTGGCAGGCCTGGCCAACTTGTGGCCTGACCTGGGCCACTGACTCCTGGGCCCTAGGCCACTGAGCCCTGGGCCCTGAGTCTTCAGCCAGCTTGGCTCTGGCGGCCAGACCTGACCTGACCAACACTGACCACTGAGGCTGACCTAAGGCTAGGTGACCTAGACTGAGTACTGACGTGACAGATGAGCCCTGGGCCAGAGCCCCATACTGAGCCACTCTGGCCCTGACCTGATGCTGGGCCAAGGCCCTGGGCCCTGGGTTGAATTACTGACTAGGCCAATGAATACTGGGTTGAATACTGGGTGACCTGACCCTGTTCTAGATCTTGCCTGAATCTTTGACCTGACTGAGTACTGACTCTGGCCCTGATCCTGACCCCGGCCCTGACCTGACTCTGACCCAGACCCTGACCCCAGAAGACCCTGGGCCGCAGATCATGATACTGACCACTGGTGACCACTGACCTAGACCTTTGACTGGGACCCAGGATACTGTCTTGACTGACCCTTACACTGACCTGACCATGACCCTGAATTGAACTGACAAGGCCTGACCTGGGCCCTGACCACTGACCCCTTTAACCACTGAACTGAGCTCTGCCCACTAAATCTGACCATAGCCACTGACCTGACCCGACATGACCTGATGGGCCAGATACTGGGCCCTAAACTGGCTCCTGACCCTGAGCCAGCCCCAGATCTTAGACTGACCACCTGACCTGGCTACCATGACCTGACTAAATCTACCCTGACCTGACTAACCTGACCCCAACCCCAACCCTGGCCCTGACCCTGACTCCCTAAACTGACAATGTGAACCCCTCACCTGGAACCCTAACCCTAACCTGGCCTAGCTTTGAGACCCCTAACGTTAGTCCCCCTTACCGAAACTTAACTAAGTTCACATTATTTAACAACCAAACTTTGCCTAAATTATTATGAGGTTTGGTTAATCTGGATTATACTAGAGTGCCTTATCTTAGATTATAAATTCTTAGCTTAGTTTTTTCTATTGGATTTTGATGATCTTTTACTTTTGGTTTCCCTTTGTTCAACCCTCTTTGAGTTGTGGTTATCAACTTATTTTCTCTTTTTGGCCTAAGCTAGGTTATGTTTTTGATCTCTTATTTTTAAGTTGGTTTAGTTTTTGCTACTTGGTGGTTATTGTAAGTGCAGCCTAGGTTATTTTGGTTTTTTTAGCTTGGTGGCTTCTATCTGTTTAGCGGGGTGTTTACCATAATTTTCCCATGGCTATTTTTTATATCCTCTTTTTGGGTTGTGGCTATGGCTGCTATAGGTTTTTATTTCTGTATGGGTTTTGCCTCTTTTGGGCGGTGGTTGTGAGGTGGCTTTGTTGTTTGGGTTGGTGATTTTAGCTACTTTGGTTAGTTGTATGGCTAGTTATTTTGGCAATTTTTTCATTTTTTTTGTTCGTGACTGATCTGGGGGGTTGTTGGTGGTTTATCTAGGGCTTGATTTTAGCATGGTGGAGGTTATTAGTTCACTATTATTTTCTATTTTTTGTTGGCTTGGTGGTTATTTTTATTGATTTTGTTTTGTTTCTAATGGTTATGGTTTTAACCTCTTACTGTATTGGCCATCCTCTTTTGGCTGCAGTAGCTTTGGGTTTGGGTATTGTCCTAGATTGGCTGGTTGAAGGCTATTTTGTGGCTATTAGTTGGCCTTGGGTGCCTTTATTGTTATTGTTCCTAATGGTTTGCTTGTAGTCTGTCTTACTGGGCTTTATACCTTTTGTGTTTGGCTGAATGTTTTACTTACCTGGATTGGATTTCTTTTTCCTTGGTTGGGTTTGGTAGCTTCTATATGCTTCCAGCCTTTCCCTAACAGTCTTAGGTAATTTTTGTTTCATGACTGTTGTTGGTCTTTACACTAACTTGGGTTTTCTGCTGCTCTTGTGGTTGGCTAGGAGGATATGTTGGCTGGCTGGTTTGGTTGGTTGTATTGACTAGCTAGGTTGGTAGGAGGGGTGGCTATTTTGGGTGATTTTTCCTACTCCTTTGGTGATTGTTCTAGGAACATTCTGGTGTTCTTTCTATGACCTGTGTTTCTAGTTTCCTTCTACTTTGTTTTTTCTCTCTTCACTACAGATTGACCCCCCCCCCCTTTTCTGTTTGAGTGCCAGCCTCACTGCCCACCACTTTTGCAGTTAGGCTGGGTGTTTTCAGTGGCTCATTTTTCTGCTTTGTTGGTGGATGATATGAGCACTGTGTTTTTCTTTTTTTGCTTTTATTTGTCTCTAGTTTGTGTTGTTACGATGCTTGCTCTTTCTGATTTTATTATTATTTTTTTATGGTGGCTTTGGTGCTGCTCCTACTGCATTGCTGCAATCCCTGATGGTTGCTTGATTATCTACCTTATTTGGTTTGGTTGTTACGGTGGCTTAGTGATTGGTTGTTATGTTTTCTATTTGGAGATGCGACCTTCTTGAATGAAGGACTTTAGATGATGGGCTACATGAGGTATCTTTGGTTTGATGGCCTTGATGTTTCCCACTATTTCTTCTCTTGGATAGTAGCATTATGTGTAATTTTA